>PITA01016949.1:0-44893 GCA_004023965.1 Spilogale gracilis | reverse complement strand
GCCTGGGTGGCTCAGTGGGTTAAAGCCTCTGCCTTCGGCTCACGTCATGATCTCAGGGTTCTGAGATCCGGGCCCGCATCAGGCTCTCTGCTCAGCCCGGAGCCTGCTTCCTTCTCTCTCTCTGCCTGCCTCTGCCTACTTGTGATCTCTCTCTCTCTGTGAAATAAATAAAGTCTTAAAAAAAAAAAAGAATATCTACTCTTTGCTGCAGGCATTACAATTTTGTTTAGTGATCGCCTTTTAGAATTTCAGGAATTTCCCCATAATCATGAGGCATTTAAGGCCCTTTGCCAGGATCCTAAAGACACAATCCCACCTTTTCACATGGTTTTCCGTCCACACCAACGGGTATTTGTATTATTAGGTGTTATTTACCAGCTCCGTAAGTGGTCCCAGAGTTGCGCCCTTCCCTCCAGCTCCTGGCACTGGAGCAAGACTCTAGGCTCCATGTCACAGCTGGCATCCAAAGGATCCTGAAGTAAGGCAAGCTTAGCAGAGCCAGGCATCCTTCAGTCTACTGTAGGAATGGATGTGAACTGCCTGCTGGAAGAGGGTGGGTGCGGCTGAGCTCTGGGACCAAGGGGCTCTGCTGAAACAGCAGGCAGAGCACAGATGCCCACCCTTAAACTCCTTCAATATGTGGTCCAGGCCTTGTCCCCCTGAATCAGAATGGAAGAAACTGACTGGAGCATTCAGCAAAGAGAATGTGCAAATCCCTGGGGAAGAGAGGGACCTTTCAGGTTTATCTGAGGAAGGCATTACTTCCAGCGGGGAACGTGTCTCCCCACCATGCCCAGCAGACCAAGGTCACCCCCCTCTCACTTTGCAGATTAGCGGGCAGCCTCCAACACCTTGTACTTCCTCTTGACATCCTGGGAAGCAGCCCCTCAGCCCCTCCCACACCTGTGAAAGTGGATTTTCCCAGCATCAGATCTGAATGTAATTTCCTTTAGAAGCTAAGGTAGCATGCTCTCTTTAGCAGCCAAAGCTTTGATCCAGAAGCTCTCCTGGCTTTTTAGGTAAACTTATCCCCTCTCCCTTCTCTGCTGAGCTTTTCCTGGAAGCAGTCTGGCAAGGTTTATTGGAACAATATGGCTCTAGTCCCCGCACCAGCCATGACCTTGAGAAGGGAGGGGGCACAGAGCCATCCCAGGGCATGACTAGAGGAGCTTGGCAAAAACAGAGACCTCCACAGATAGGAAGACAGAGTTGAAGGGGCACAAGTGGGGGCTGGTATAGTGCAGTGTGCACACGGTGGGCTGGGCCTGGCCTTCCGGGAGCTGCTGACATGTCTACTGTCTGCTCTTTTTCTTTTTTTTAAAGATTTTATTTTATTTTATTTTATTTTTTTAAAGATTTTATTTATTTGACAGAGAGAAACACAGCCAGAGAGGGAACACAAGCAGGAGGAGTGAGAGAGGGAGAAGCAGGCTTCCCGCCGAGTAGGGAGCCCGATGTGGGACTCGATCCCGGATCTCTGGGATCATGACCTGAGCCGAAGGCAGTCGCCCAACCAACTGAGCCACCCAGGCGCCCCTAAAGATTTTATTTATTTGACAGAGAGAAACACAGCCAGAGAGGGAACACAAGCAGGGGGAGTGAGAGAGGGAGAAGCAGGCTTCCTGCCGAGCTGGGAGCACGATGTGGGGCTCGATCCCGGATCTCCAGGATCAAGACCTGAGCCGAAGACAGTCGCTTAACCAACTGAGCCACCCAGGCGCCCCTACCGTCTGCTCTTTTCTGCAAGAACACAAATTGAGGCTGCTCTGGCTTCCAGTAACGTGCTGGTGATTTCTTCTAAGTGACCGCTGGCCTGCACTCTGACTGCAGCTTCTGAAAATGATTCACTTGCTTTGTTTTCGACTCTGTCCTCCCCACTTGTATTTCAGGCCAAAGCAGCCCAGCGAGACTCCAAGCTCCATCCACTAGTTCAGACGAGCATGGCCTCCTAGAGGTCGTCTTCTTTTTTTAAAATATATTATTTATTTGAGATAGAGAGTGTGAGAGAGTGAGCATGAGCAGGGGGCAGAGGGAGAGGGAGAAGCAGACTCCCTACCAAGCAGGGAGCCCGATGTGGGGCTTGATCCCAGGAACCGGGGATTACAACCTGAGCCAAAGGCAGACACGCAAGACTGAGCCACCCAGGCACCCCCAAGTTTTTTTTTAACATAGAAAATTTTAATGAAATTAAGGGGTGGTGCCTAAAGACATTCCACAAGGTAAATAGGACATCTGAGTGAGCTCTCTCAGGTGACCCCAAACCACAGAATGTAAGGGGAGGAGGTAGAGACACAAACGTTCCATGAGGCATGGTTCAGGTATGCCTGGAAACAGGTAACATCCCTTCCATTCTGGAAAGGTGGAGCCAGACAGCTCTCTGTGAACCTGGGCCCAAAAACATCTGACGAAATGAGACTATTGTTCTAAGACTTACTCTAAAGCCTCATATTTACAGAAACAGGGAATCCTGGGCAGCTCAGTGGGTTAAGCATCAGCCTTCAGCTCGGGTCATGATCCCAGGGTCCTGGGATCAAGTCCCACATCAGTCTCCTTTCTCAGCGGGGAGTCTGCTTTTCCCTCTCCTCCCTCTTTCTCGCTCTCTTTCAAATAAATAAATACAATCTTTAAAAAAAAAAAGAAAGAAAGAAAACTGGTCTTTTTTACCATGTGCAAAGTGCTATGGTTCCCCAGATAAACACGCTCAGTCACGGAGAGGAAAACAGGCAAGTAAACAGACACTTCTAATTTGGAAGGCCAAATATGACACTTTGTAGGGGGTCAAATACAGCTGTGAAAGAGAGGGGAGGGAAAGGTGTGAAAAATCTCTTGGGCTCCCAGGGAGGGATGAGCTGTTGGGGATGGGAAACACACACTGAAGGGGTGGATTCTGCTCTTGCTTTCCCCCACCACTGCCTTGGGACCCTTAGTCCCTGCTTCCACCTCTTCAGGGACTCAGATCTTTGTTCCAGCTGTGCCTGGAGTCAAATCAGGGCGGCCCAGGCCTCAGTCTTTGGGAGCTGCTGAGAAAAACAGGTGCAGACTGACTGACTTCCAATGATTGCCCACTCATTCCCCCACTCCAAACGTCCAGGGAAGGACGTTTTAGGGGTGCATCCTAATGCTGCTTCTCCCCGGAGAGCAAACTGTGAAAACCTGTCCTGAAAGTTGTTTCATGGGGCAAGAAGTGGCTTTCTGGTGCCATTTTCTGGGGATTAGATACTAATAAAGAATATTGCCGGGGCGCCTGGGTGGCTCAGTTGGTTAGACGACTGCCTTCGGCTCAGGTCATGATCCCGGAGACCCAGGATGGAGTCCCACATCGGGCTCCCTGCTCGGCAGGGAGCCTGCTTCTCCCTCTCTCACTCCCCCTGCTTGTGTTCCCTCTCTGGCTGTGTTTCTCTCTGTCAAATAAATAAAATCTTAAAAAAAAAAAAAAAGAATATTGCCAGGGGCTATGGAAAGGGGGGCATCTGTCTTAATCCTTTACTTCTGATACTTCTGGTCACCAAATATGTAGGTTTTTCTTCCCATACCCACCAATTCAGAAACACCAGCCTGGTGTCCTACAATTTAACTCAACTCTGATGCGATCTGACTGGAATTAGCATCAGGTCCCACAAGGAAAGGACATCACCACTCTGAGGAGGAAAAACTATAAACTGTATTCTCTTCAGAACAAGAATCTTAGGCCAATAAACATGTGCAAAGATACAAGGAAGATATTGGAACTGTAACACAAGAACACAAAAACATCAAAAAAAACCAATCAGAAATACAAGGTTGAATATATAGTCACTGACTAAAGAATGATATTCAAATATTCTGTTAAATAAACAGCAGAACAAGGACAGTTGGGTTGCCTGGGTGGCTCAGTCGTTAAGCGTCTGTCTTTGGCTCAGGTCATGATCCCAGGATCATGGGATCGAGCCCCATAAGGGGCTCCCTGCTCAGTGGGGAGTCTGCTTTTCCCTCTGCCTCTGCCTTTCCCTCCTGCTTGTGCTCTCTTGCTGTCCCTCAAATAAATAAAATCTTTCAAAAAAATAGCTAAGATCAAAGAAAGAGAGGAAATACATCCATAAAACCAGTAAATAAGTCAGAATTAAAATAATTTTCCTACCTGTGGGTTCAGAGCTGAATAGATACCAAGGAAGGGCCTTTGCACATCTATAGGTTAGTGGTACAAAAATGAATTAGGGCACCTGGGTAGCTCAGAGGGTTAAGCCTCTGCCTTCAGCTCAGGTCATGATCTCAGGGTCTTGGGATCGAGGCCCGCATCGGGCTCTCTGCTCAGCGGGGAGCCTGCTTCCTCCTCTCTCTCTGCCTGCCTCCCTGCCTACTTGTGATCTCTCTCTCTCTGTCAAATAAATAAATAATATCTTTAAAAAAAAGAAATGAATTTAAAAAATAAATAAAATAAATATCCATCTAAAAAAAAAAAAAGCAATGAATTCAGAGCCCCAGCACACACCCACTCACCCCTTCCTTAGTAGGAGAGCACCTTTAATCTGGCAAGGTTGGGATGCCTGGGTGGCTCAGTCGGTTAAGCATCTGCCTTCGGCTCAAGCTGTGATCTCAAGATCCTGGGTTCAAGTCCTGAATTGGGCTCCTTGCTCAGTGGGGAGTCTGCTTCTCCCTCTGCCTCTGCTTCGTGCTCCCTGTGCTTGTTCTCCCTCACACACAAATAAATAAATAAAATCTTCAAAAAATAATAATAATCTGGCAAGCTCAACTCTTTCAGTTTGGGATAAACGACCCCTACTTCAGTCTTAGGAAAGCATATTTTATCTTTTCCCTGCTCTGAGATTTTCCTGCATTTCTCAGGCTTAGGGAGTTCTATGCACCAGCTCTCTAGTGGTAGCTGGGACGGGTTGGGAGTGGGGTTAAAGTAGAGGCTGGGAACCACACTTACCTTGGGGTATACAGGACCCCAAGGACCCTGGGAGCTGCTGATCATCGCTAGCATCTGAAATGGTACCTCTGTTGGGCAGGGAAGAGATGGTCTGAATCCTCAGGACAACCCCTCCCTTGGAAATACACTTCCTCCTCTTTCCTAGTCACATAGCAAAAATCCAAGCATGGATGAGTCCCACATCTGCCTTCTCCCTGCCTGGATCAACTGTGGTGTAAAAAAAGCATGCAGCAGGGGCACCTGGGGGGCTCAGTTGGCTAAGCCACTGCCCTCGGCTCAGGTCATGATCCCGAAGACCCAGGACAGAGCCCCAGGATTGAGCCCCACATCGGGTTCTCTGGTCAGCCGGAAGCCTGCTTCTCCTTCTGTCACTCCCCCTGCTTGTGTTCCCTCTCTCGCTGTGTTTCTGTCAAATAAATAAATAAAATCTTAAAAACAAAAAAAAAAGCATACAACAAAGTTGATCGGTTTCATTTTAAATTCATAATCAGGAAACTCAAAAACATAAAACTGCCCTATAGTTCCATTTCTCTAAGAGGTGATTGACTCTTTTCTTTTCTTTACACAAAGCCTGCTCCCATGTTGACCCCACATCTCCTTCTTGTTAGAGTCCCACCTCCCTGCTTCCTTATATAATGAAACATCTCCAAAGGGTGGTCTGCCCGTCAGCTCAACTTCTTCACTCTTCGGGGGGTAGGAGAGGAAGATTCCAGACCATCCTAAAAAAAGAAATAAAATGTCACAGTTATGGTTGGGCTTCCAGTTTAAAAATGCTTTCCTTTGCAAACCCCTCAAAAAGGATCACAAAAGAATAAAAACGGTGTGAACCTACAAGGGCAAAGAGGGTGGAAGAGAAGACCGAGCAGAGACACGGCCTGCAGTGTTTGCACCATGAACAGCTGATGACGACTCATAACTCAGTAGAGAGGCTGAGATCTTAGTGCCCTGGGGACCCAAGCACAGATGAGAGCCTGCCTACCAGAAGGAATGAATTGGACATCAGCATAGACACTTGGGGAGCTGCAACCTCACCCTTGAAAGAAGCTCGGTGAACCCCCACCCATGCATCTGGCTTTTTGGTAGCAGACATTTGAGGAAGGCTTCTACCATGAAAGGCAGAAACCTGCAAAAACAAACAGAGACAAAACATGGACAAAAGGAGACAACACAAAGAAAACTCTCTGGATCCCAAGTGCTACTTTCTGGGAATGTGCAGCCTGGGCAGCCGGGTCAGAACAACTTATCTCCTCTGAGATAGGCTTTTGTAGGGATGCCTGGGTGGCTCAGGAGGTTAAGCAACAGACTCTTGATTTTGGCTCAGGTCATGATCTCGGGGTTTTGATTTGAGCCCCCATGTTGGACTCTGTGCTGGGCTTGGAGGGATTCTTTTTCTGCTCAGCAGGAAGCCTGCTTCTCCCTCTCTCACTCTCCCTGCTTGTGTTCCCTCTCTCACTGTCTGTCAAATAAATAAAATCCTAAAAAAAAATCAGCTTTATTACTATTCCCTCCATTCTAAAAAAAAAAAAATAGAGAGAGAGAGATTGGCTTTTGTAGCAGTGGGGCAGCCCTTGGGGTCCCTAGGGCTCTGAGGGAGGTCTAACACTCAAATCATAACCTCTTGTTCTGAATTCCTACCCTTGGTTCTTTAGTCAACTTGTTATTCCCTTTGCTATGATCAGAACCTTTGTGTCCTCTCCACCCCCCAAAACTCCTAATGCCCATTGTGATGGTATTAAGAGGTGGGGCCTTAAGAAGGTGCTTACTTAGATCATGAGGCCACCCTCATGAGTGACATTGGTGCCCTAGTAGAATAGAGACCCAGGGAAATCCCTTGCCTCTTCAGTCAGGTGAGGACACAGGGAAAAGGTGCTGGCTATGAACCAGGACAAGGGCCCTGAGCAGTAGGCAACCATGCTGGCCTTGACCTGGGCTTCCCAGACCCCAGAACTAGGATAAATAATTCCTGTTGTTTATAAGCCAGACTGTCTGTGGTATTTTGTTATAACAGCCCAAAGGGACTAAGACACCTTCAAAAGTGGGTCCTGCCTTTTCTAGGTATGTGCTAGCCCCAGCAAGCAGCAGCAAGCTTTCCTCAAAGTCTAGGGTTCCGGAAGGGTGTCAGAAATTGCCAAGGGGAACCAAAGCAGGAACAGGAAGCCAGGCACATGGGGAGATATATATGGTGCAATTCCATTCACCTCACCATTCTGGAAATGCCAAAGCTACAGGGAGAAAAAAAAATCAAATCAGTGCTTATCAGAGCGTGGCACTGGGGGACGGGAGGGCAAGAGGTGCACCAGAATCCGTTTTGGAGTGATGAAAATGCCCTATACTTGATACCTGTGGTTGTCATAAGATTACACATTTTTGTCAACGTTCTTTAAACTTCGCTTAAAAAGGTGTAATTTTTTTAAATTACGAAGTTAATTTAAAAATTTCGTGCATGTAAATTATACCACAATAAAGCTGATTATTTTTAAAGATTTTATTTATTTGACAGAGAGACAGCGAGAGAGGGAACACAAGCCGGGGAGTGAGAGAGGGAGAAGCAGGCTTTGGGCTGAGCAGTCCATCCCAGGACTCTGGGATCATAGCCTGAGCCCAAGGCACTTAACGGACTGAGCCTCCCAGGCACCCTAAACTGACTTTTTACTTACTTTATTTTTTTAAAGATTTTATTTATTTATTTGACAGAGAGATCACAAGTAGGAAGAGAGGCAGGCAGAGAAAGAGGGGGAAGCAGGCTCCCCGCTGAGCAGAGAGCCCTATGCGGGCCTCTATCCTAGCACCCCGAAATCATAATCTGAGCCGAAGGCAGAGGCTTACCCCACTGAGCCACCCTGGCGCCCCTTAAACTGACTTTTTAAAGGAAAAACAGACCGGGCGCCCGGGTGGCTCAGTCGTTAAGCACCATGCTGGGTGCAGATTACTTAAAAATAAAATCTTGGGAAAGGAAAAGAAAAGAAAATGCCCATAAGGCGCCTGGCTCACGGCGCAAGCGCAGCCTTCCAGCTTTGAGGCCGCGCCCTCCATGCTACTTACTCGAGTTCCCATCTCTAGGGTGCATCCCGCTAGGACGAACCTGCTTTCTCACGGAGGCAGAGGCCACAGGCTCTGACACCCTCACTGTCCTGCTCCAGGACTTAGGGAAAGGAGTGGGGCGAGAGCAGCGGCCGCCTGCACGTAAGGGGAAGCTCCGCAGCGCCCCCACGCTGTCCTGGGGAGACTTAGCTCCGACTGCAGGACTGCGGCTTCGAGAGCCCCAGAGGGGCGTGTCCGGGGCGGGAGCGCGTGCTCACTTTGGGAAGGGGGCGGGGCCACACCTGGGGGAGGCTCGGAATTGTCGCGGGGCGTGGCTGTGGCCCGGTGTGGGAGGAGTCCGGGGGTGGTGGAGGGGCGGTGTGGGGGCGGAGTCTGCCCCTAGGCGTTCCAGGCGAGGTGTTCTGATCCGCATCCATCCCTTTGCGACGGCCAGCGGCCTCTTAGACTCGACCTCCCACGCATCCCGGGTCAACCCTGGAGTCAGTCGTCCTATCTGATGCATTCTCGGTTCAAGCCCAGACCAGCCGGGCTTGCGTCTGCTCTTTCACCTCGTCTCTGTCGCCAGTTCAGGCCGTGTCTCTCTTCTTGCCCCTAAAATCCGCGCTTCGTTTCTCTGCCTTACCTTTATCTTGACTCAGGCTCCCCCCCTCCTATCCCCCTTTTCTCAGTTCTGGTTTCCCAGATGACATCCTGTTCTCCTGATCTTTTTTTTAATTATTATTATTTTTTCTTTTTTTAGATTTTACTTATTTATTTGACAGAGAGAAACACAGCTAGAGAGGGAACACAAGCAGAGGGAGTGAGAGAGGGAGAAGCAGACTTCCCACCAAGCAGGGAACCCAATGCGGGGCTCAATCCTGGGACTCTGGGATCATAACCTGAGCTGAAGGCAGACGGTTATAAGGACTGAGCCACCCAGGCGCCCCTCTCCTGATCTTTTCATTGTAAAATCAAAAATCCATTAGCCAATAGCAGGGCCTGTTGAGAACAAGGCCCAGCTCCAGCCCAAGGCTGGGGAAATTCCCTAGAGGTGAATAGGCAGGCCTGGGACTGGGCTCCCAGATTTGGCACGGAGCTTGGATGTGGCTGTTCTGGATCCTGGGGGGAAAAGTCCCACATAGGGGTCTGGCCAAGCAGCGGCCTTTGGGGCTCAGAGGCAGTGTGGGAAGGGGCAGCTCACTTTCCATGGGAGGGAGAATTCTTCCAGGCCAGCAGGCTGTATTCACACCAGCAGGACTTTGGTCCCTTTCTCTGAGAGGAGCCCTTGGCCTTGGTGGCCCTCTAAGGGTCCCTGTCTTGATGAGGATCGGGTCCACCTCACCTAGCATTTTTTTCTTCCACTATGAGTTTGCTAACTACAGTCTCTGTCTCCGTTGTGCCAGGAAGCCTGTCCAGTTTCCTAAACAGACTTATTTCTATGCCTTTTCTGTCAGTTCTAGATACAGAACTGCTCAGGGAGGCTGCATTTATCTGGCCATTAAACGTTGGCCAGCCCAGGCTCTGGATCAAGTTTTGGGGTTGGCACAAAGAGAAACAAAAGCTTTAGGCACGGGGGCTGGCTTGTCCACCTGGCTCCCCTCAAGTCCTACCCTTCCTTCCCTCTAAAGCCAGAACAATTCCCACCTTCCAAACTCTGAACCCCTCTCACCCACCTCTCTAGAATTTACATTAATTATGCATAGAGTTTGGCCATATCTTGCATATATGAGTTGGATTGTTTTTTAACTCTACAAGAGATTTCATATTTGTTTTTTTTAAAGCCAATGTTAAAAAAAAATCAAATAGTATAAAGGATGCACTTTGAAAAGGAAGTTGCTTTCCCATCCTTGATTCATTCATTCATTCTTTCTTTCTTTCTTTCTTTCTTTTTTTTTTTTTTAAATAACCTTTATACCCAAACTGGGGCTTGAACTCAGGATCCTGAGACCAAGAGTTACATGCTCTACTGACTGACTGAGACAGCCAGGTGTCCCCCAGCCTTGGTCCTTAATTCCCTCCTCCAGAGGATACCTCTGTTACACATTTTGTGAACCTCCTCTTGTTTTTGTTAAAATTGATTATTTAAATAATTCAAATAAAAGAAACATGGTTTTTTTGTTTTTGTTTTTTTTTTTATTTATTTGACAGAGAGAAACGCAGCCATAGAGGGAGCACAAGCAGGGGGAGTGAGAGAGGGAGAAGCAGGCTTCCCGCCGAGCAGGCAGCCCGATGCGGGGCTCGATCCCGGATCTCCGGGACCATGACCTGAGCCGAAGGCAGTGGCCCAACCAACTGAGCCACCCAGGCGCCCCTAAAAGAAACATGGTTTTATAAAAAAGTTGCTAAATGTGAAATGAAACACATAGGTGTAAAGGCTGCTTGGAGGAGATTTTCCTTACTCAGAGACTGGACTGGGAGAAGTTTCTTTCTTTTCTTTTTTTTTTTTTTAAAGATTTTATTTATTTGACAGAGAAACACAGTGAAAGAGGGAACATAAGCAGGGGGAGTGAGAGAGGGAGAAGCAGGCTTCCCGATGTGGGACTCGATCCCGGATTTCTGGGATCATGACCTGAGCCGAAGGCAGTTGCTTAACCAACTGAGCCACCCAGGTACCCTGGACTGGGGGAAGTTTCTTGATGTAGAAGTCCAATGACCTCGGAACTGAGGAAGACTTGCTTCTCTGCCTGATTCATTTTCCACTAAAAACACAGGCGTTTTCCTGATCGGAGGCCTTTTTTTTTTTTTTTTTTTTAAGATAGACTTCATGTACAGTTCACCAATTTAAAGTGTGCAATTCAATGGTCTTAGTATATTTACAGGGTTGTGTAACTGTCATCATAGTCAAGTTGAGGACATTTTCATTTCCCCCCAAAGAAGCCCTGTGTATTTTAGTTCCCCATATCCTCCCAAGCCTTGTTGCCCTCATCAACTACTAATCTATCTCCTATCCCCATATATTTCCCTATTCTAGACATTTCACATAAACAGAATCATGCAATATTCTATCTTTTGTGACTGTCATCTTTCACTTAGCCTAATTTTTTCAAAGTGTGCCCATTCTGTAGCATGTAAAACTACTTTATTCTTTTTTATGGCTCAATAATATTCCATTGCATGGAAGGACCACATGTTATTTACCCATTCATGAGATGGATGTTTGGGTTGTTTACACTTGGCTATCATAAATAACACTACTGTAAACATTTGTGTACAAGTTGTGTGGACATGCATTTATAGTCCTTTGGAAATGAGTGAAATAGCTGGGCCTTTTGGTAAATACAAGTTTATTTATTAATTCATAAGCTCTCCATCCAATGTGGGGCTTGAACTCAGGACCCAGAGATCAAGAGTCGCATGTTCTTCCAAACAAGCCAGCCAGGCGCCCTATGTGTTTAATTTTTTTGAGGCACAGCTAGGCTATTTTCCAAAGTGGCTGCACCATTTTATGATCCATCAGGTGTGTGTGAGCCTTCCAATTTCTCCAGGGGCTTACCAACACTTGTTATTATCTGTCTTTTTGGTGATAGCCATCCCAGTGGGTGTGAAGTGATATCTACCTCATTGCAGCTTTTATTTGCCTTTCCCTGATGACTGATAATCTGAGAACTTTTTATAAACCGAATTAGCAGCTGGGGTTTTCAGCCCAGTTTGTCATGGTCATCTGACGTGGTGATGCCTCTGAAGGACGTGAGTGTCTCCACTTACTCTTCAGTTTTTCCCCAACAGCACAGTAATATCCTCTGCATTATGATTAGCCACCCAACATTCAAAGCCTTCTTGGGGGAAAAAAAGAATTCTTGAGCACAAGCACGCTGCAGGGTCCTGAGGATATAGGAAAAGAAAAAAAAAAAGGCAAAGCCTTGTCCCCTGTAGAGCTTGATGCATAAGCATGTGACCCTGGATTTCAATCCTTGCTTTTCCTTCTCCCAGCCCTATGGCTTTGGACAAGGTGCCTAACCTTGCCCAGCCTCAGTTTGTTAGTCTGTGAAATAATGTTCTGAGAGTTGCATGTAAAGCACTAGGCATGGCGTCTGGCCCCTGCTGAGCGCTTAGTAGGCATTTGTTATTTTGTTAAAGGTGAAGACCACAATGTTAACACCAATGGATAGTGAGTTATGATCAGAGAAGTACAAAGTGTCTTTGGAGCACATAGTGGGGACCCCCAACCCAGTCCAGAGTCTAGGAAAGGCTACCCAGAAGAAGTGATGTTTGTTTGTTTGTTTGTTTATTTATTTATTTGACACAGAGAGAGAGCACAAATAGGCAGAGAACGAGGGGGAAACAGGCTCCCCACTGAGCAGAGAGCCCGATGTGGGACTCCATCCCAGGACCCTGAGATCATGACCTGAGCTGAAGACAGAGGCTTAACCCTCTGAGCCACCCAGGTGCCAAGAATTGATGTTTAAATGGAGAGCCAATAGATGAGTAGGTGTTGGCTAGAACAAGGGCAATATTTGTGGGGGTGGAGTGGGGGGGGGAGGATCATTCCTGGCAGGTGCACCAACTTGTGCAAGGCTTGGAGACAACAGAAAGGAGCATGGCATACTTGAGGGACTAAAATGTGTTCCAGTGTCTGGAGCTGTGCTGTCCAAAAGAATTCTCTGCAATGATGGACAAGTTCTATATCTGCACTCTCCAGTATGTTAGCCACTAACCACATGTGACTAGTAAGCATTCGAAATGTGGCTACTGTGACTTTAGAACTGAATGTTTAATTTAATTTTATTTTAATTGACTTCCATTTAAATAGCCCTTGTGGTTAGTGACTACCAGATTGGACAGCGCAAATCTACAGTGCAGCCTGCAAGACAGGGTTGCAATAAGAGGTGAAGATGGAGAAAAACATCTAGACTGTACAGGGTAACAATGATATAGAGTCTGCATTTTGTTTGAAGTGCCATGGGAAGCCATGGGTTGGGGTGGGAGGTGGGATTAAGCAGGGGAGTGGGGTGATCTGGTTTTCACTTTTGAAATACCCTTCCAGGGCACCTCGGTGGCTCAGTGAGTTAAAGCCTCTGCCTTCAGCTCACGTCATGATCTCAGGGTTCTGAGATCCAGGCCCGCATCGGGCTCTCTGCTCAGCAGGGAGCCTGCTTCCTCCTCTCTCTCTGCCTGCTTCTCTGCCTACTTGTGATCTCTCTGTCAAATAAATAAATACAATCTTTTAAAAAAGAAAATAAAAGAGAAATACCCTTCCAGTTGCTGTAGGGAGAATGAGTTATGAGGGTAGGGTTGGTGTGAAGCCGGGAGACCAGTTTAGGGGTGGCTGCAGTCTCCCAGGGGAGAGGTGATAGTTGTTTTGACCAGACGGAGAAAGAGACGGTTTGGTAGGTTTGCAGGTGGGAACTGGTTTTAGGGAGCTTGGGAGAGGAAGGTGTCCTATGTCTACTTGGAGACCCCTTAAACCCCTAGTGTGGAATTCCTCCCTACCAGGGCGAGGCGGGGAGTTCTGATTTCCGCATTACCTGGAGGCTTCCCTGTCTCCCTCTGCTGGTTGGTGTTGGAAGCGCCTTTCACTAAGGGAAGTGTGCCAGTGACCCGCCCCCATCCCACCCTTCCTGGGGGGCTGGGGGAAAGCCCCGCGAAGTGGGAAAACCCTCTCAAACGGCTAGTTGGTTGGGTGGCGTGCATTCCCAGGGTCGTGTGCTGGGCTGAGTTTCTCCTCTCCCTGGGGCCTGTCTGTATGAGCTCTATCTGCCCTGTGATGGGTCCACCAGTTCCCACATGGCCCCTGGAAGTCCTGTGGTGGGGTACGGGAGGAGGTAGAGGTCAGCACCGTGGGGCAAGAACCCGCCCCCCCAATCCATGCCGGCTCCCACCTGAGGCAAGGCCCCGGCACCCAAGGGTTGCCTCTGATTGCCCCGCCCCCACCCAGGCCCTCCTTAGCTAGACAGTGGGGGTGGGGAGGCGGGGCGGGTCTCCGGAGAGCAGGGTGTGGTCAGTGGTCCAGATGGTCACTCACTGATGGCCAGCCTGCCCCGACCCGGGAGAGATCCCCCTACTCCGCTCCATGCCGGCGGGTCGGGTGGGCTGAGGGCGCGGAACACCCCGAGACCGCAGCCCTCCGGCGGAGCTCAGAGCTGGCTTGGGGAGGTTCTGCGGCTCTGGGCTGTCAGCGCTGCCGCCCTCCCGGCTTCACTTCCTCCCGCAGCCCCCGCCGCCCGGGATCTCGGGAGCCCAGCGGTCCGCAGTCCCCGCCGCCGCGCCCTAGCCTCCGCCCGCCTGTGGGGTAAGTCGGTGGGCGACCTGGGCACATCTGGGGAGGAGGCGACCCAGACCCCGACAGTAACAGATCAGGGCGGGGAAGTCTGAGGGAGGGGGCTCCCTGCTTCTCCAGCCCTGAGCCAGGGTCTTCAAGGGGCTCCGGTTTCCACCTGAACAGCCAGACCCCTTCCTCCCGCTGGGTGAGAGTCAGGGCTCCAGGTCGGGGGCAGAGGCTGGACAGGTAGCTGTTTCTGCTGACGCTTTACAATGGGGGAACTGAGGGCCTCCAGGAGGCAGATTTCGGGGGTAGGGGGCTGGTTAGGGACACACGCCAGGCTAAATGGTGTATGGCTTGGGGAAGACCCCCCAGATTGGACAGAAAGATAGTGGCTCAGGTTGAAGTAAAAAACCAAAACCAACCAACCAACGGAACAACAACAACAAAAAACCCTGCATGTGGAGGCAGCCAGCCAGGTCCCAGCCTTCCCAGCTTCTGTGGGAAAATGCCTCCCCCAACCCCCACTTCCAGGTCCCTGAGGGCTGTGGGAGCCTGAAGCTGGAGGGGACGCAGTGCAAGCCCTGCCACCATCCATCCTCTCGACTTCTGGCACTTCTTTTCCTTTCCCATGCACTTCCTGCTCCCTGCCCTCTTCTTGCGCCCTGCTGTTTCCCTACCCATGCTGACTCTTCCTCCTTGTTTCTGCTCCTTCTACCTACTGGGGGGGGGGGCACATAGTCTTCCCCCGATCACTCCCCGCTACTGGGGCCCCATGCTTTGCGGTGGGATGGAGGCTGTGGTTTCCATTCTCCTGTGAAGGGGTGACTGAGCCCAGAACCGCCCCTAGGGCCTGAGGTGGGGCTTGGGCTGCCAGCAAGGGGTCTCCCTCCCCACTCTGAAGCCTCCAGAGACCCTAAGGCACAGAGAGAGGTGGCATTTGATGCCTTCAGAGATGAGTCAGACTAAAAACAGGGTTGGGCCCTGAAAGATATTGAAAACTGAAGTAGATCATCATGGTAGGGTGCTGTGGTTTTAGACCAGGGAAGGCCAACAGCTGACAACTTTGGGAAAGTCACTTCCCCTTTCTGGGCCTTAGTTATCCTGGTAGCAAAATGAGAGGTTTGATAGACCGGTTTTCCAACCGTTTGCCCCAGCATACTCCTGTTCTGCGGCAAGAGGTTGAATGACCCGCCTCTAGCCTGCAACGGCAGTTTTATCTGCTGTGAATATTGGCCACTGGACAAGATGTGATGTAGGGAAAGCTTTGTGCTGTGAACTCGAGTTTGTTATCCTGGATCAGTAGTTGTGGTCTCTCAGATACCAGGAAGTCCTGGAGGGAAAGTCAGGGACAATCTCAACCCTTCCTGGGAACTACGTCAACAGGCTGACCCTTTTGGGTCTCTGTTCCTCCCTGTTCCATCCTCATACCAGGGGCCTTCCTCTCTTTCTTCACCCTCTGCCTGCCTCCCTCATGGCTCACTTCTGGTCCTATTGGGCTGACTCGGTGGGTGGATCTACCTGTACTCAACTTCTAAACTCTTTTTGCAGGCCTCAGCTGGACCTCTTACCCCAACCCAGGGCTGGGAAGAAGGAGGAGTTTCTGACAATCTGTCTCCACCAGGGTTGAGCTAGACAGAACAGCCTTGTCACTGTAGGATGGCCTCGCCCTCCAGCCCTCCGGCCTTCAGGCTCCAGACTTCCGATGGAGGCCAAGAAGATGGTGGGGAGGTGGACAAAGGAAAGCCAGGTCACGGGGATGGTCCACCCCCCATGGAGTCACCGTTCCAGGGGGAGGACCGGAACTCCTCCCCTCAGATCAGAGTGAACCTCAACTACCGCAAACGAACAAGGTGAGGCAGCAACTGGCGGTGCAGTTTAGGGGGACGTCACCTCCAGTGGCCCAGCCCCAGTGCCCCTTCGGGTATGCGTGGGATTTGCCCGGCCTCCCCCCTCATTGTGCAGTCTGATGCAGGAGGCTGGCAAATCCTCCTGGGCAAGACAGGCCTCTGTCAGGAAAGCCCCTCCCTCTGTCCTCATGCCTGAGATGGGCCACCAGCCCTTGGCTTCCCCGCCCAGAGACCCCCGTATTGTTGATGTTGGAAGACCATGGTCAGATTCAGACCAGGCCAGGAGAGGATGCGTGTGAGGCTTCTGGGAGCTGGGTAACCTGCCTGAGGGGCAGAATAGGCCTGTTGCTGCCCAGTCTGTGCTCTCACTTGGCTGCCCTACCCCAAGACGGTGATGCCATCCCATGACAGGAAGTGTTTTGTCCAAAAGGCCACTTCCCCCAATCAGACTGCCCACAGGGCTCCCCTCTCAGTCATGCTGTGGCCACGTGGCCTGCTGGGCACTTGAGGGTGTGTCTGTCAAGCGAGCCAGATACCCATCTTCCTGGTGTGGAGGAGACAGGGCTTGGCTCTTTCTGTCACACAGCTATAGCTTTAACACATGACTGAGCCCGACAATCCCCCAGTCATCAGAGAGTCACCAAAGCCTTCCTCAGCGAAGCCAGGATCTGAGACTCCCCAGAGCATCAAAGAGCCCACCACCTTTGTTTGTCCCTTCACATCTGCTAGCCATGGTTCTGGGAGCCCCTGGTGTGGGCTGGGCTCTGTAAATAGGGGCATCCCCAGAAGGGGGAAACTACTAGATGCTAAAGAGTTACAGCATTGCCCAGAAGTGTAGCTTCTCAGTCCAACTCTGGGGAGCATCTGATAAGTTTCAGCGCTAGGCCCCTGTGTCTCTGAGACACCTCTGTCTGCCCAGCCTAGACTCTCCCTGGAGTCATGGTGGTGCTGGGGGGCTAGTGCCCCAGACAGGCCTGCCTCCCTTTCCGAGGACTGTCAGCAAGTGCTTGGTCTGTCTTGGGAGGACAGAGGTCCTCAGAAAGGCTCCCCCAGGGCTCGTGAGCCTGCAAGGTGCACACAGGACTCCCTGAAAGGGCTCCCAGGGATGGAGGGCTTCCCGAGGGTGGGGCATGGTTCTTCCACAGCATCAGACACAAATCACATCCCCACAGCCAGCCGGACCCAAACCGCTTTGACCGTGACCGGCTCTTCAGTGCAGTTGCTCGGGGTGTCCCCGAAGATCTGGTTGGGTTATCAGAATACCTGTCTCAGACCAGCAAGTACCTCACCGACTCAGAGTACACAGGTAGGCCAGCCCTGAGGGCCAGAGCCTCGGCGTCCTGCCAGCCGTGCTGAGACTTGGCTGACAGGTTGGCCTTGACCATGGTCTAGAGCCAAAGGGCGGGTGTTCTCAGCAGTTCTCCATCCTGAATGCCTCACTTCGGTCAGGGCTATGCGTCCCACGTCCACCCACCCCACGGGCTCCTGGCCTACCTCTGCCATCCTCAGCCCATCTCAGTGGCCAACGGGATGCTCACCAGCGTCCTCAGTGCATTCTTTCCTTTTTCTTTTTTTTCTTTTCTTTTTGTATAACAATGTTGTTGAGATCTCATACACATACCGCACTCTTCATCCATCTCAGAACATTTTTTTGCCCGCAATTGAAGTCTCTTGATTGTTTGGGCTGGTTAGAAAAACATTTGTGTATTCTAGAAGATTCAGGTAGTAATGGCATGTATAAAGCTGAGGGTAGAAACAGAAGGACATCCTGGATCCCTTCAATGATTTGGCGTCTATCTTTTCAAAGCGTTTAAACATATTAGGTATATATTTATGTAATGGGCCATGCCATACACGACATCTCATACCTTCCACTTTAGTACATAGACCTCAAGTCAGTCACTTTGATAACCACAGAGTTTTCTGTTGTGTGCAGTTACCACAATTTAGTTAATTGATTCCTTAATGATGGCCATTTAGGTTGTGTGTCACTTTTGGCCTCCATGAACTCCATGTGCCAGGCCCTCTGGGTGCTAAAAGTTTTGTATATAAATCCATTCGGCCCTCAAAACAACTGGGGAATATTCCCATTTTACAGTAGGAAAACTGAGGGTAGGAGAGGCCATGTAACCTGCCCGAGGAGACAGAGCCATGAAGGGGTGGAGCCACTTAACGTTGCTCTAATACACTTGTGTAGACGATGTTGCACATACAACAAATTATGTCTTAGAAACGTATCTTCTAGGGCAGAAATTGTAGTCGTTGTTGGTATTTTAATACCTGTTGGCTCCAGACCCACTAAACCTGCAGCATGACTCTTCTTCCACCAGTCATGTGTGATCATCTTTTATCCTCCCAAGGGGGACTTTGGAGCCTGGCCTCACTGTGCAGGCTGGTGGGCAGTCCAGCCACTCCACACCTGAGCACCCTTGTGCCCCTTTCCCTCCCCTTCTCCCACAGAGGGCTCTACGGGCAAGACGTGCCTGATGAAGGCCTTGTTGAACCTTCAGGACGGGGCCAACGCCTGCATCCTGCCGTTGCTCCACATCGACCGGGACTCTGGCAATCCCCAGCCCCTGGTCAACGCCCAATGCACAGATGAGTACTACCGAGGTCACAGTGCCCTCCATATTGCCATCGAGAAGAGGAGCCTGCAGTGTGTGAAGCTCTTAGTGGAGAATGGGGCCAATGTGCATGCCCGGGCCTGCGGCCACTTTTTCCAGAAAAAGAGCCAGGGCACTTGCTTCTACTTTGGTGAGGAGTCTTTCTTGGATAAATTGACGTTCAGAGGGGATTAAGGCCTTGCCATGCCCAAGATCACATGGGTAATGTGTGACCCTTAAGGCCCCAAAGACTCATGCTTCTAATCACTGGGCTGCCTGCAGAACAGTTTATCTTAGGAGATGTTTTAGCCTTGTATGGGCCAGGAAGCTCCCCACACATCCACACCCAGAATTGTGGGGGGGAAGGGCCTGCCAGAACTGGTGTGTGGGGAACTTGACCAGATAGGGTATTTTATTTTATTTTATTATTATTATTTTTTAAGATTTTATTTATTTGACAGAGAGAAACATAGCCAGAGAGGGAACACAAGCAGAGGGAGTGAGAAAGGGAGAAGCAGGCTTCTTGCGGAGCAGGGAGCCCGATGTGGGGCTCGATCCCAGGTCTCCGGATCATGACCTGAGCCGAAGTCAGTCGCTCAACCAACTGAGCCACCCAGGTGCCCCTATTTTATTTTATTTCTTAAAGATTTATTTATTTTGGGTGCCTGGGTGACTCAGTGGGTTAAAGCCTCTGCCTTCAGCTCAGGTCATGATCTCAGGGTCCTGGGATTGAGGCCCGCATTGGGCTCTCTGCCCAGCAGGGAGCCTGCTTTCTCCTCTCTCTTTCTCTGCTGCCTCTCTGCCTACTTGTGATCTTGCTCTCTCTGTCAAATAAATAAATAAAATCTTTAAAAAAAAGATTTATTGGGATGCCTGGGTGGCTCAGTTGGTTGGGCGACTGCCTTCGGCTCAGGTCATGATCCTGGAGACCCAGGATCGAGTTCCACATCGGGCTCCCTGCTCGGAGGGAAGCCTGCTTCTCCCTCTCTCGCTCCCCCTGCTTGTGTTCCCTCTCTGGCTGTGTTTCTCTCTGTCAAATAAATAAAATCTTAAAAAAAAAAAAAAGATTTATTTATTTTACATAGAGTGAACAAGTGAGCATGGTGGGGGCAGGGCAAAAGGACAGGGAGAGAGAGTCTTTTTTTTAAACTTTACTTATTTACTTATTATTATTATTTATATCTATATTTTTATAATATATATTTATATATTATATTTATATTATTACTTATAATTATTATTGTAATTATTACTTACACGGGCCTTGATCCCAGGACCCTGAGCTGAAGGCAGAGGCTTTAACCCATTGAGCCACCCAGGCGCCCAGAGGGAGAGAGAGTCTGAAGCAGACTCTGCATTGAATGTGGAGCCCAGCCTGAGGCTCCATCTCACGACCCTGAGATCACTACCTGAGCCAAAAGCTTAGCCGACTGTGTCACCCAGATGCCCCATGTTCTGCTCCTGTAGGTGGTAAAGAGTTTTGGTTGACACTCCCTTGGGTCACGAGCTGGACAGGGCTGCCTGTACAAGTGGAAAAGGCACAGCTGCCCTCCATGGTGCCTGGGACGGTTTTCCCTCATAGTACAGACCTACCCGGGCCCAGGATCCAAAGCAGCATTCCCTCTTCTTCTGTGGGTGCCTGACTCTCTTGAAGGAGGCCTGGCTTTTTGTCCTAGGAGCATGAGGAGTAGGCAAGAGGCAGCTGGGAGGCCTGAGGCTCAAGCTGCCCCCCTCGGCCCCCAGGTGAGCTGCCACTCTCTCTGGCCGCGTGCACCAAGCAGTGGGATGTGGTGACCTACCTCCTGGAGAACCCGCATCAGCCCGCCAGCCTGCAGGCGGCTGACTCCCTGGGCAACACGGTGCTGCACGCCTTGGTGATGATCGCAGACAACTCAGCCGAGAACAGTGCCCTGGTGATCCGCATGTATGATGGGCTTCTCCGCGCGGGGGCCCGCCTCTGCCCCACGGTGCAGCTCGAGGACATCCCCAACCTGCAGGGCCTCACGCCCCTGAAGCTGGCCGCCAAGGAGGGCAAAATCGAGGTGAGTACCTAGCTAGCCCCCATTCCCTCCCCACCTTTCCAAGAAGCAACAGGACTTGCTCTATTCTTCTGCAGAAAGAGTCTGGAGCAGTCTTCTAGATCACCGGTCTCCCCACTTTTTTTTTAAAAATGATTTGATTTATTTATTTGAGAGAGAGAGCATGCACACAAGCAGGGGGAGGGGCAGAGGGAGATGAACAGGGAGTCCGATTTGGCTTGATCCCAGGACCCTGAGATGGTGATCTGAACCGAAGGCAGACATTTAATCCACTGAGCCACCCAGGTGCCCAGTGTCCCCACTTTTTGATTTAACTCTGCTGATAGTAATTATGTGTTCAGGATGCACCTCTAATATATGTGTTTATTGATAAATTATATAGTAACTCTTAAATTGATATATTACATTATAAAACACTGGGATTTTTAAGTCATTTGGGTTCCTCAATTAGGAGACAGTCTTTTCATATTCTTTGCCTATTGTGATTAGATTTGCTATTAGGTTTTCTTCATATTGATTGGTAAGTGTCCTTTATAATGAATGTCTCAGCATTTTTGTTTTTTTGTTTTTAATTTTTTATTTATTTGACAGAGAGAAACACAGCCAGAGAGGGAACACAAGCAGGGGGAGTGAGAGAGGGAGAAGCAGGCTTCCCACTGAGCAGAATGCCCGATGTGGGACTCGATCCCGGGTCTCCAGGATCATGACCTGAGCCGAAGGCAGTCGGTTAACCAACTGAGCCACCCAGGCGCCCCAGCATTTTGTTTTTTTATAACAGCTGTGAATTCTTCTCCTGGTTCACTAGTAAAAACATTTCTTTTTTTTCTTTTTAAAAGATTTATGTATTTATTTTAGAAAGCAGCGGGGGGCAGAGGAAGAGGGGGAGAGACTCTCAAGCTGACACCCTGCTGAATGCAGAGACCAAAGCAGGGCTTGATCCCAGGACTCTGAGATCACAGCCTGAGCCGAAATCAAGAGTTAGCCGCTTAAGCAATGGAGGCATCCAGGCGCCCCATAACAACATTTCTTTTTTTTTTTTTCTTAAAGATTTTATTTATTTATTTGACAAAGGGAGAGAGAGATCACAAATAGGCAGAGAGGCAGGCAGAGAGAGAGGAGGAAGCAGGCTTCCCGCTGAGCAGAGAGCCCAATTTGGGCCTGGATCCCAGGACCCTGAGATCATACCCTGAGCCGAAGGCAGAGGCTTAACCCACTGAGCCACCCAGGTGCCCCATAAAAACATTTCTTATGGTATTTTTTTGCCCTGCAGAATTTTTGCATTTTCCTGTATACAACTGTAATTATCTTTTCCTTTAGAATTCCTTGTTTTTTCTACTGTTTAATGCCTTCTATAAGGCTGTGTGTCTGTGTGTATACGTAGTATGTATTTTATACACACACACACATATATATAAGATTGTGTGTGTGCATATACATATATATTCTGTGTTCATATTTTTCTCCAGACTTTTGCAGTTTTATTTTTAATGCCTAAAACTGATTTTTCTGGTTTATTTTGGTATAAAAAGTAAGCATCACTCAGCTCTACTTTTTTTTCAAATGACAACCAGTAGGTTGTCTGAGCCTAATTATCAGTGGGCTTTCACGGTGTGCAACCTGTTCATTTTACACAGGACCCCATGCTTCGGACACAGGCCTTTTTAAAGGTTAATATAAAAATAAACATGAATGGAAGTTTTACTACTTTATTCCCTAAGGTTCCTGGGGTGTGGGAACCTCCCTTTGTTGTCCAGAGGCATGACCGGGTGGCCTTTCCTTCTTCCACTCCTCATTTGTAAAACCAAATTGCTGATTTTTTTAAAAAAGATTTTTATTTATTTATTTGAGAAAGAGAATGAGCAAAGGGGAGGGGCAGAGGGAGGGGGGAAAAAGACTCTTCCTTGAGCAGGGAGCCTGACATAGGGCTTGATCCCAGGACCCTGAGATCATGACTTGAGCCAAGGCAGATGCTTAACTGACTGAGCCACCCAGGCACCTGGCTGCTTCTTTTTTTTTTTAAAGTAATCTCTACACCCAGAGTGGGGCTTGAACTCACAACGCCACGATCAAAAGCCGTGCTTTACTGACTGAGCCAGCCCGGAATACCAAAAGCAAATTCCCCCTTAACCTGTTTGACTTAGGGATGCTATCTATTCTGTTGGAAGTGGTAGGCAGCTCTGCGGGGTGCTGAGTGTTTCGCAGCTCCCCGCCCTGCCCCCACGTCAGTGCTGGGAGGTAGCTGTGTAGGCCAAGCTCATGTGGCCCTCCTTGCAGATTTTCAGGCACATCCTGCAGCGGGAGTTCTCAGGGCCGTGCCAGTCACTTTCCCGAAAGTTTACGGAGTGGTGCTACGGGCCAGTCCGGGTGTCATTGTATGACCTGGCCTCCGTGGACAGCTGGGAGGAGAACTCGGTGCTGGAGATCATTGCCTTTCACTGCAGAAGCCCGGTGAGCCCATGCAGGCAGGGGTGTGTGGAAGGAGACCTGGCCGAGCTCCCTGCAAGGTCCATACTTCAGGGCTGCTCGTGAGACCAAAGCTGCCCCAGGACTGTGCCAGTGGGGATGTGGCCCCTGGGCCCATGCTCATCCCACACACCAGTTCCACACGACTTGGGGAGCAGGCTGGGGGGCCTGGGGGCAGCCACCGAAGTCCTCTCTGTTGACTGGCCCCTGCTCGGGGCTGGAGGATGAGGCGTTCTGTCAACCCATAGCCATGATGGTGGGGTGGAGGCCAGTGGGCGAGGCTCATTTGGGGTCCCCCTGCCTCCATTTCCCTCAGCCCTTGCAGTGAGCCTGACCTGAGCGGGCCCCTTGCCGAATGTACCCCTTGCTCTCACATTCCCGCCCCCAGCACCGGCACCGAATGGTGGTTTTAGAGCCGCTGAACAAGCTGCTGCAGGCGAAATGGGATCTGCTAATCCCCAAATTCTTCTTCAACTTCCTGTGTTACTTGGCCTACATGTTCCTCTTCACCACTGTTGCCTACCACCAGCCGGCCCTGGAGAAGGCAAGGCCGGGGAAGGGCGCATCCTGGGGATGACCCTGGGGGATGATGGGGTGGGGATTGCCAGCCCCCATCTGCAGATCCTCACACTGAGGCTGTGACCGCTTAGTGATAAGCCTGAGCTCAGCCACAGTTGGGGAGGGTACCGAAGCCAGCGCCGCAGAGAAAGCAAAGATGATACTGGCCCAATGCTTACCATGCGGGAGACGGTATTCTAAGGAAGTAACTCGAGTTAACTTACCTCTCAGCACTCACGACAACCCTCGGAGGTGATGAACTGTTACCATCTCCAGTTTACAGTTGAGGGAGGGGATGCACAGAGAGGTGAAGTAACTGACCCAGGGACATACAGACTGTAAGTGGGGGAGATGGGAATTGAACCCCGGCAGTCTGGGGCCAGACACCACCCTCAAAACCACGACAGTGTGCCTCTATGATAGGTTAGAATCCAGGGCGGGAGGGTCCTGTGACGGAGTCCAAGTTCCTTGTGTTGCTCTCCATGGCTTCTCCACAGCTCATGCTCAGATCCGACCCTCGGCTGAGTCTCACTGTTGGCAGGAGACTCCAGGCCCCAGGTCCCACCAGACTGTGTCCTCCACAGGCCCTCTTTCCCCTGGAAGTGACTACTGGAGACTCCCTGCTGCTGCTGGGCCACATCCTGATCCTGCTTGGAGGAGGCTACCTCCTTGTGGGCCAGGTGAGGGCTCTTTCCGTTCCCCCCACCCCCACCCCATGACTCCATGACTCTATGAACTCCCAGACCACCCAGAAGCAAATGCAGAAGCCCACCAGGAGGAGCCTTAGAACGAGTTAACCACAGTCCCTTCATTTCCCTGGAAACCACGGAAGCCCGAAATCTCTACCCAGCCACAGGGCTGCTGAGGGTCTTGGGTTCTGCAGCTGGCTCCTCCCTGCAGGGTAACACATGACCCCGTGATTCCTTGGCAGTGCTGACTCTGCTCCCTGAGGAATGGAGCTGGAAGCCCCCACCCCCAGGTCCCTTGGCTGGGTCATTCCTCACTTGAGGACCACAGACAGGATGGGGTGGGCAGGCTCAGGTAGACTCCCCTAGCAGGGTCTTTTGAGGTGAAAATGCCGGAGACAGGCTGGGCACTGTGAGACTGAGCCTAGAATGGGCAGAACTTCAGGACCAGACCCAGGTGGGGGCTGGCATCCAGGGTGGTCCCTGTGAGGCCGGGGGAGGGGAGGAGAGGAAGCCCTTCCCCTCACCAGGAGTAGTGAGCGAGTTCTTCTGGATCCACGGGGAGCTCGGAGGCCCCTGGCATTTCTGGGTGTCTGTAGGTGGAACAGGCTTTCTGGAAATAGGGTTCAGAGCTCTCTCTGCCAGCAGCAGGATTCATGAGCTCCACCCCTCCTCCCAAAGTCCAAGAGGCTACTTGAGTCCCTGAGGTCCCAGAGCCAGGCCGGCAGGCAGGGAACACAGTGGGGAGCCCAGGCTACGAACCTGAGGCTGGGCAGCAAGGCTGCTCTGCTCGGTGGCCTGGAGAGCAAACTTCACACCCCCTGTGCTCCTTCTCCCACAGCTGTGGTATTTCTGGAGGCGCCGTCTGTTCATCTGGATCTCCTTCGTGGACAGCTACTTTGAACTGCTCTTGTACGTGGGCCCTCCATCCCCTCCCTGTCTCAGGTCTGGGGAGGCTGGTGTGGCAGAGGTGCCAGGCTGGCTTGAGGGGAGAGGACCCGGAGCCAGGGAGTGCCAGGGGCCTGGGACCAAATCACAGACTGTCTGGCCTGGGGCTCCAGAGCCCTTCCACTCCCATCCCTGAGAGTTCCCTGTACTGAGCCCTCGCTCTGCACCTGATTGAGTCTGGTCCCAGACCAATGGAGACCTTCTCATCCATCAGGCGGCAGTGGGAGAGGCACAGGTGGTCAGCGCTGGCCAGTGGGGGTCAGGGGGAGCCTTGCCGGGTAGCCTGCAAGCTGACCCAGATTCTGTCCCTGCACAGCCTGGTCCAGGCCCTGCTCACAGTGCTGTCCCAGGTGCTGTGCTTCCTGGCCGTGGAGTGGTACCTGCCCCTGCTCGTGTCCTCGCTGGTGCTGGGCTGGCTGAACCTGCTTTACTATACACGTGGCCTGCAACACACAGGCATCTACAGTGTCATGATCCAGAAGGTGAGAGACGGGGGTGGCCCCGGAGTGGCCTGCCCAGGCAAAGCTGGGCACCAGTACTCCAGGAGAGCTCCGGCGGGCCTCAGCGGGCAGGTGCCTTCCTCCACAGCTAACGTGGGCAGAGGACGACAGGAGAGGGTATCTGGCCAGGCCTTGCAAAGCCAGGTGCTCACTGAGTGTAAGCAGGAGTAGGAGCAGGTATGGGCAGGCGTCTGCCCTCAGGGGTCTGTGCTCTGCTTGGGGAAGCAGACATGTGCTCTGCAGAGGACGTGCACTCTCGCACAGCCGAGGGGCAGACGCCGTGCACAGGAGCTCGTCTGCGTGCCTGTGCCCTGGGACATTTGGGCCTGTGGACTTTTCTGCATTCATTTACTTATTCAGTGGAACTTTGGGAAGTGTGTCCTGTGGCCTAGGCCCCTGTTTTAAGCGTTGGGATATGCACTTTGGGTTGCTAAGTAAATGGGCAAGTCCTCAATGCTGCTGCAGCTGACATTCTGGTAGGGGAAGTGAGAACACTAAGAGAGACGGATGAGAACGTTATACACTGCTCTACGCTTTTTTTTTTTTTTTTTTTTTGAGAGAAAGTGAGTGGGAGGGGGCAGAGGGAGAGAGAGAATCTTAAGCAGACTGGGGACTCGATCTCACGACCCTGAGATCATGACCTGAGCTGAAATCCAGAGTCGGACGCCTAACTGACCGAGCCATCCAGGAGCTCTGATTAGATTTTTTAAAAGACTGGTCCACTCCATGTAACTCCATGGGGCCCCACATATGCAGACATTTGTGCCTGTGGGTGGTGTGGGCTACGGCAGGGGTCCACCAGCCCAGTCACCCACCCTGGCTCCTGTGTGTGTTTTAGGTCATCCTGCGGGACCTGCTCCGCTTCCTGCTTGTCTATTTAGTCTTCCTTTTCGGCTTTGCTGTAGGTAAGGTGCTCTTGTAGTCCCTGCCTAGCCTTTGCCTGGTCTGCACGCCCTGCAGGCTCCCCCCCCCCGCCTCCCCAAGCTGAAGATCCCCCCTTCCTCCCTTCTGCAGCCCTGGTGAGCCTAAGCCGGGAAGCCCGGGACCCCAGAGTCCCCATGGGCCCCAATGTCACAGAGGCAGTGCCGCGTGGGGCAGGACAGATGGAAGAGGAGGGGAGCTCCTCCCCATACGGCGGCATCCTGGACGCTTCCTTGGAGCTCTTCAAGTTCACCATCGGCATGGGTGAGCTGGCCTTCCAGGACCAGCTGCGCTTCCGCGGGGTGGTGCTGCTGCTGTTGCTGGCCTATGTGCTGCTCACCTACATCCTGCTGCTCAACATGCTCATCGCCCTCATGAGTGAGACCGTCAACAGTGTCGCCACTGACAGCTGGAGCATCTGGAAGCTGCAGGTGCTGCGGGCGGCTCCCCTCCCCCCGCCTGCAGTCTGGGCCCCCCTCAGCCATGCTTTCCTTCTGAGGGCTGGTGTGAGGATCGAGTAAGCTCATAGATCTAGAGCCCTTGGGATGGTACCTGGCACACAGTAGATGCTCAGTGCGTTAATCATGATCGTGATGATCATGATCAAGTACTTCTGGAGAGCCTACTGCGAAGCTCGGCTCGGTTCTACGTGTGAACCACACAGCAGAGAACGTGATAGAATTCTTGCTCTCATGCAGTTCACCTTCTGTGTTTATCATGCAGTCAATGGGTGAGGCAGGACGTGCAATCCTAGGATGGGGCCAGCCCAGGGGAGTTGGGGCACAGAGGCCCCTGGAGCTGGGGGCTGAAGTGACACCCAACTACCTCGAAAGCAATAGCTGCTTCTGTATCAGAGAGGGCTCAGGTGTGGAGGGCTGGGCTGTTGGTGCTCCAAGAGCCTTGCTGGGAAGGCTGGACTCTCACCTGTTCACAGCTGACCTTGGGCAAGCCCCTTACTTCTCTGAGCCAGGGTCCTCACCTGCAATTGCGTGTTCCACCTAATTCGCTCGTGTGCCAGTGGGCAGACTCACGTGTGGACAGAGCAAATAAGCTACTGCACCTCGTGTTGTGGAATTCTGGAATCAATGACTATGCAAGTAATTGTTGAGCAGGCATCACGTGCTGACTTCTAGCACCCATCCATCTGCAAGTGGGGAAACTGAGATTTGGGGAGGAGGTGCTGAGGGGCTTTCATCCCTAAGGTAATCAAACGTTGGGGCTAGACTCATAGTCACCTGTTTAGCAGATTCTGGGTTATACTGTCAAGTGTGGTATCTTCCTGGCTATTGTCTGCTGTGTCCTTTGTCCCCAGAAAGCCATCTCCGTCCTGGAGATGGAGAATGGCTACTGGTGGTGCAGGAGGAAGAAGCAGCGAGCTGGTGTGAAGCTGACTGTTGGCACCAGGCCGGATGGCAGCCCTGATGAGCGCTGGTGTTTCAGGTAAGGGAGGGAGGAAGGTGAGGAGAGGGCGGCCTGGGTCCTTGCTGACCGGAGGCTGCTGTGGGGCAGGCCAGCCTTACACATTTTTTTTTTTAATTTTTATTTAAGTAATCTCTATACCCAATGTGGGGCTCAAACTTACAACCTGGAGATCAAGAATCACATGCTTTTCTGAGTCAGCCAGGTGCCCCCGGCCTTCCTCTCTCTCTCTCCTTTTTCCCCTTCAGCCTTACTCTCTTAAAAGCCACGGGACAGCTGCCAGGAGTTAGGTCTGGTGGGAAAGGCAGGGCCTAGGAGCACCAGGCATTCTGCCCTAGGCAGGGGAATTCAGGGATGCTGGATCTCATAGGCCCAAGCCTGCCACTCACCACTTGTCTGGCCACCGGCCTGTCCCCTCCCTGGTGGTTCCTGACTTACCCCTTGGCCTGAAATGGGGAACAGTTAGGAGTCCAAGAACCCAGAAGGACCCTCAGGTTATAGCCCTCTAGCCTCCCCCTGGCTCTGCCCTCCCGACTCCCCCAGTCTGGCCACAGAGTTGAGGACCCTCCCACAGGAAACAAAGTCTTCTATGGAGAGAGACCCTGGTGACAAATGTACAGCCAGAAACATGATGTCGTGAGGCAGCAGTTGAGCAAGGAGAAGGGAGGGGTCTTCCGCCTGTGGAGTAGCCGCAGAAGGGCCCCGGAGCCCGGAAATGCAAAGACACACCTGACTGAGACTCTTCTCTGGTGCTGAGGGGAAGGTCACTGTGCCAGGTCACTGTGCCCAGCTGGAAGGGACGGATGCTCCACTGGGGACATGTGGCCCAGGGAGCAGCAGAGTGACTGCTGCAAGGATGGGGTCCCGGGTGGGATGGTGGGCCAAAGTCCATCCTCCTCCCAGTCCCTGTGTCTACCCTGTGTCTACACGGGCCCCTCTCCCGGGGCAAAGCATACTGCCCAGGTGGCTCTCCGGAGCCTCAGAGCTGTGCTGTGACCCTCAGGGTGGAGGAGGTGAACTGGGTCGCATGGGAGCAGACCCTGCCGACTGTGTGTGAGGAGCCATCCGGGCCGGATGTCCCTGGTGAGTAGCCGCAGTGGCCGAAGCCCTGCCCTGGTGGGGGAGGGAGAGAGAGAGAGAGAGAGAGAGAGAGAGAGAGAGAGTGTGTGTGTGTGTGTGTGTGTGTGTGTGTGTCTGCTCGACCACACAGCCATGGATAGTTGAGACCAGGACCCCCTCCATGTCCAAGGCTTGCCCTCACTAGAAAGCACTTCCCCCCTTTCCTCTCCACTCCCACTTCCTTACTGACCTGTTTTAGGCTGTCACCTGGGTGGCACAGGGAGGCTTTCAGTGCTCCCCTCAGTTCAGCCCTAAACCTGCCCTCACCTCCTGCCTCCAGGCCTATTCAGTGAGTCTTCCAGTGCCAGGCCTGGGATGAGCCTGGCGACCCAGCAGGGAAACAGATTAGAGAGGACCCCCTACCTATCCTGCAGCTTTGGGTTATCTCCCAGAGCCCCTACTGGTAGGCCAGCCTTGCTGATCCCCAGCTTTCCCCCGACTACATGAGCCTCCAGTCTCCATAGCCTTGAGAAGTCACTTCCCATGCTTTCCCCCACTGTCATGGACTGTGTCCTGTCCATTCTAGTGTGTGGACAGCTCCTCTTGTCTCTACCCTGCCACCTTCCACCAAGACGGGTCTTGGCTCCTTCCTCCCATCCAGAGGCCTGTTCTGAGGCTTAACTTTCTCCGCAGCATGCCCTTTGTGGAATCTTCATAGCTCCCGCTTCAGTCCCTCCCCACGACAGCACCTGCAACACCTCTGACCCCTGTGTAGGGAGGCTCCTCCAGACTCTGGCTCCAAAGCCTGCTGGTCTCCCAGGCTCCTGGGTCCCAGATGACCAGGTGATCATGGCCCTCACAAACACATAGGTTTTCTGCCTGCCCTCCTTGTGTCTCCCTTCCCCTGAGTCCTGCCACTCTGTCACTTTAATGTCAAGACTTTGGACTCTGAAAATAAATGTACCCCTCATCTTGTCCCAAGCATTCAACACCCCAATCCCATACCCATTGCCTGCTGTGGCTTCCAACTGGACATTTCCAACAGGAACGGCCATGGGGTTGTATGTGCGATCCCACCCCTCCTCACCGAGGCAGGAGGCCTTGAAGATCTCTGCTCAGTGTCCCCCTCAACCTGGTGCTGTGTACCCTCAGGACCTCCCAGGCATCTCTCCCCCTTCTTCACTGCCTCAGGGCTCAGGCTACACCCTCTCCTTTAGACAAGTCTTTCTGCTCCAGGCTGATCTCTTTGATGCAGACAGAAACTATAAGAGGCCCATGCTCCCCGCCTCCCACAGCCTGGAAGGCCTCACTCCTCAGGGTGGAGGTGAAGATCCAGGGCTGTGTCTCACCCATTTCCCACACCTCCCTCCATGCGGCAGCTGGTGCTCCCTGTTCTTTGCTTTTCCTAGCTTTCTGTGGAAGTGTCATTTCTGCTCCTTTGGGTGTCCAGATCTGCTGCCTTCCTTACAGCTTGGGTTACTTCTGTCCTCAGAGCTCCCTGAACGCCTACTTGTCACTTCCCTCCAGCTCTTTAGCAAGTCTCAGGTGTTCTGGTTTCTACCACAAGAGACATTGAACTCCTGGGAGAAAGCACCCGACTGGCACCAAGCAGGGGTTCAGGAAATGCTTATGGAAGGGGGAGGTAGAGAGAAGTTTCCTGGGGACTTCAGGATTACCTGCTGTACACAGAGTGTGTGCTTTTGTGGCTATGGCTGCTTCCTGTTTATCCTCCTGGGGACACAGCCCAAGGGCCAAACCACAGTGCTCTCCATCCTACTTACAGGCACCTTGAAGAATCCTGCTCCAGCCTCCCAACTAGAGGAGGACACTGCCTTGGAGGAAGACCAACTGCCCCTCCAGCTCCTGAAGTCCCAATAATGGCCCAGATGCAGGACAGAGTCCGGGGATTTCCCAGCCCTACCTGCTGGCTCTGGGGCTCCAGGGAACTTTGGTGGCAAATGTAATTAAATATTTTCTCATCACTAACTCTACTGGGAACATTATTTAAGTGAAGTTTGTGAGCTCTTGGGCTGGTTGACATCTGCACCTCTCCATGAACATTTCTCTGTCTGGGGCGGGGCTACTCTCAACCTCACTCAGGTACAGGGGACCCTTCCTTGCTGGCCCCCACCCTCAGGGTGGTCTTTTTCCTGGGTGCTGTGCCCCTGTCATGACAGATGTGTGGTGGTGGACACAGGCAACACAGCCACTGCTCCTCCCTCTCCCACAGCTTCTGGACGCCCCTTAAAGACACCTCCAAGTTCTCTCTCAAAGCCTTTGAGCTCCTTGGCTTCCTTCAGGCTCTGGATTATTGGTTTTTTTCCTTCTGGGCTGCCTGCTCAGTTCCTACCCCTCCAAGCTGTTCTGCAGGCAGCCAGAGGGCCTTCTTAAGATGGAAGATGAAGAGAAACATCTTAGGATGTTTCTGTGCCCTGAAGGCTTAAGAGGCTCCCCCAGTGCCCATAGGTCGCCCTAGCTGGTGTCCCCAAGTCCTCCACAGTTTTAACCCCGAATTTCCAGACACCTCTTCCCCGATACCCCTGCTACCCACCTCCCGATGCTCTCCTTAGCACTTTTACCAAATTCTTCAGGCAGACTGATGAACCTGTATGTTTGACCCCCTAACTTGGCTCTTGTTGGAAGCCCCGGCCCCACCATTAAAATCCTTAAACTTCTAAGACCAGAAAGTTGTCTCGCGATAGCTTTTCCATTTTTCTCCAGTCCAAATGAATTGCTCTCTCTTGGTGTAATAAGTGTTTATAAAATGCGTATGCACTGAATAGTTTTTAAGTGGCAGAGACCGGAGCATGTGTAAAGGCTGAAAGAAAAGCATTCGCGGAGAGGGAGAGGTTATCATCCCCAATGGGTGGGGGAACGGATGCAGGAGTCCTAAGGAATCAGGAGAGAAGGAGAGGAGAGGATGGAGGTGGATTTAGCTAAGACACGTCCGCTCGCTCCTTAGAGGTCATTCTCAAGGGGAGTTATGAGAGCTGTCAGCGCGCAGGGCTTCTGAAAGCCTCCGTGGATATACGGAAATAGCCGTGGCGACAGAGCAGACAGGCAGCAAGAAGAATCAGAAGCAGCTACTATTTTATGAATGCTTGCTGCCTGCCAAGACTCTGCAGGGTTTCAAGTGTGGTGTCTCCTGTGATCCTTAGAACAAACTGCGAGGTGCCGGTAGCTTCATTCACCACAGAAGCAATCGGAAGCTCAAACAACTGAGCAACTTCCTTTAAAGCACGCCACTACGGAACCCCAGCGCACGCGCCCTGGAACACCGTGGGCGCCGCTGTACCCAGAATTCTCGGGGCTGTGGAAGATACCATAGGCTCTAACAGAGGTGGGTGCCCAGGGGTGGTGAGGCGGAGTCTGCGTCGTCAAATGGGCTGGAAGTTCCCGTGAGCCTTTGCCAGTATTAACCTCCCTTCTGTGAGGAATGGAATGTTCCGACTTCTTAAAGGGCCGGGTCGCGGAGGTTGAGACCTTTTCGTTACCGTGATGATGTGGGTGAGTGGTATGTGTAGTTGGACCCAATAGCTGGCGCCGAGGGCGAAGGAGCTAAAGGCTTCTTAATATTTGGGAAGTTTTCGGGAAGCTTCTGTGCGGGGCGCAGGGTGGATCCCTATGGCGAGTCTCCGGGCATCGGGGCGGGCGCGGCGGCGGGGGTCGCGCAGGGCCGCCAGGGGCCGAGACTCAAGACCCACACACGTGTCTCCAGCACGGCCGCCGCCGTCTCGGGAACCTGAGGTCCCTGAAGGCGGGTCCCCTACTTCACGGACCCAGCGTGGGAGGTGCGCCAACCCCGGAGGACTGGGTAAGTGCGGCACGGTGGAGGGTTGGGTATAGGACCTTGAGGAGGACTTCCCCGACTGTGATGATGATCCTGGATTAGGAAGTGCCGTCAGAAGCGATAACTGACGACTTTGATCCCTGCCTGACCGCAGTCGCCGAAGCCTCAACGATCTGGTCGAACGTCGCTGGCACGGCCTGTCCTTAACGCCTGTCGCCCTCCATGTTCCAGGTGGCAGATCCCTTGCATCGCCCTCAAGCCGGGAGCGGCCTCCCACCCTGAGGTAGGATCCAATCTGGGCAGGATTTATGACACCTAACTTTGCTTTTTCCGTCCTCGTTAGCTTAAACGCGCACGGGAATTGGCTGCCACTTTTTTACGCATTGGGCAATAATTGTGCCCCGCTGCATTGCATACCTAGCTTGGAACTTCATGAACTATTTCAACTGCCGCAGTAGCCAGAGATAATCTCAGTTAAAATGTCTGGTTTAAAGTGGCCAGTGTTCTGGTTGTTACTCAATTACGGCTTAATTCCAGGAACCCCAGGTTTCTGGGGCAGCACTGGGGAGCGGGGAGGTGTTGACTGCTCTGATGAAATCACTTATAGGAAGTGCCGTCAGAAGCGATAACTGACGATAACGGTTCCTGGCTGACTGCAGTCAACAAGTCCTCCCCAGCTGCCGCTGGCATGGACTAGGTTGGTTTGAACAGTGACCTCATGTCTATTCACCCAGGTTGCAGATGAGCGCCGTTTGGTCACCAGTGTGTGATCAGATCAGCAGCAGGAGAGTGTTGGAGGGAGGAGCCCGGGCCTGCCTTGAGGTAAGCTTTGTCTGTGGGACAGATTGTACAGCTGTCAGGTGATGTGACATTGTCGTTAGGTCAGGTAGTGGCACTTGTATCTGGTTAACCTTGACCTTTATCGACAGTATCCCGGATATACTGATGATGGTTCATGGTGTCAGTGGGGCAGAGGAAACCCAGGAAATCCTTGTACAGATTGCCTGTCTGCTGAGATGTAGCTTTCCTTGATCTTGAAGATGACCGCTTTAGGTGTGTGATATTTCAAATGATGGACGAAATGAGGCTGCGACACTCAAAAAAGTCCGTTAGGACTTGGGGACTCAGCATGGCTTCATTTACCAAAAAACACCTCTAGTAGGTTCTTAAGGGTCTTGTTAAGATGGACTGGAATTTGTAGTTGGGGCTATAATGATCAAAACTGCTGTGTTTTCTGCCTTCAGCATCTGCTGCCTGTCTAGGGGTGCCTCAATTCGTTCCTCCAGGTTTTGTGTGCTGAAGAACGGTGATCCACAGTGTGGACTTCAAAGCTGGTGGTGGTGGTGGCAGCTCAGCCCGAGGAGAGGTAAGCTTCCATTGACAAGGGCCCCTCTTCACATGGTAGAATGAATAAGGGGCTAGTTTTGTTAAAATTGATTTTCAGAAAAAGGGTATCAAATGATGAAATCACCAAAAATAGCTGGAATTACCGGCAGATTGTGTAGTGGTGAACATACAGTTTTCTGAAGATAACCTTTTTATGCTGTGAATAACTGTTGGTTGGAGTAGAAAGTAAGACTGATACTTAGTTTTTTTGCAGGCTCTTTTTACAGAGAATGGTCAGCCATGCTGTAGCAGGGGAAGAACTTGAAGGTTCAAGTTTGGTCACCATCAGTTTGGATTGGAAACCTAGGCTTCAACAGTGGGTGTGGAAACAGTGCGTTCCTTGTGCTGAGATTCAGAGGCCTTTCTCTGAACCAACAGCCAGCAAGTGTGTTTGGTAACCTTTCTAGGATAGGCACTGTTGGTGTCATTGAATTCATGAGTTTTCTCATAGTGTATTGTAAATACTGTATTTTTTGTTCCTCTGCCCAAAGAGCTTCTCTACTTGTTAACTTTGTATACGTTTGTTCTGTTGGGTAAGGGTCTGAGTTCTTTAAGATGCATTCTTCCTAAAACTGATAATTCTTTATAATTACCACAAACTGTAATAAAGGATGGTCTTTAGTACCGGTTTTTAAAAACGTGTATTTGAAGAAAAAAAGATTTGGTCACTGCTGTCATACAAGCAGTCCAGGTATTAGCACTTGTCAATTTCTCCATGGTCACCCTAAGCTCTTTTTCCCCTGTGTAACAACTTTACACTTAAGGGTAAAAGTTCCAAAGCATTTAAGGCATCCACACCTTCGAGTCCAGTCTGCCTTTGCCCTGTGTCCTTTTACATAGCCGCCTGCCTCCTGAAGCTCTACTGTGCTCAGCCTTAGCCAGTGGCCACCAGGGTCCCCATAGTGTGGCTCTTAATCTAGCCCATCTTGGTGCCTTCCTGTGTTGGGATCTTCCCTGCGTGCCCTTGGGCTAGAGGCCTGATAGGCCATGCTTCCCAACTGTTAGCTTGAGTGTTCTGGTCACCACATGGGCATCTAAATTTTAGGTAAAAGAAGGGTTGATACAGTTTCCTTAGTTCTAGGGCTTATTTTGCCTACAAGGGATTTTTAGCTGGTAGTATGGAATAAGGGGAAGGTGTGAGAACCATTCAGGGAACCTCCAGTTTCTCCCCATCTCCTGTCTTGCTGGGAGGCAATAGATCTGCCAAGAATCTAACCTCATTTTCATGGTCTTGGGTTTTTTTTAGCCTTCCATAGTAGGTTTTTGGGAGTGAGCCAGTATCCTTGACTTCTTTGGGGACTCCACAGGAAACAGAAGACTTTAAAATCCTTTTCAAGGGAAGTACTCTGACTTGCAACACTGCAACCATAGTGAAGGTCTGGTAGTCTTAGGCTGGTTGGGGGGAGCGTGTCTTGGTGTAATGTCTAATATGTAGGCATCCTGCTCTGTTGAAGGGTATAGGGTGGCTGGCCCAGGAGGCAGGGGGGCCTGGAATCCCAGGTGGAGGTGTGGCCTTAAGTGGAGGCTGAGACTGAGAAGTGGTTCCTCTGAGCCACCAGGGCTTCACAGGGAGAAGGTAGATCACCTTCTCAGATGAAAACTAGGTTCTTTGAGTCTCTGGGGAACTGGTCAGTGGCTCTACTCCAACCTCTTTTAGCCGGATGTTAAGGTAGAGAAAAAAGGTTCTATCAGGAAATGGTTAGATGTAGGGCCGGAATCACACTCCATTCCTAGGGATAAATTCTTGTCCACATTAACTCAAGCTTCCATCTCCAAGACCACCCACAAAACTGGGGAGACAGGGCTGCTGCCTTTCAAGCCACATGTGACTTCTCAGGAGCCAAAAGGCAAGATGAGAGGGAAATTGAGAGGACCAAAGAAAAGTATCACAGCCCCCTTCCCAGATGCTACAATCTGGTTCTGGGGAGTGGGGCTGCCCAGGCCAATTTTGGGTGGTCGCCTGAGGCCCCTGATGGGGACCCCTAGCTTGCCCTGGTCATTCTACCCCACTGAGGATCCCCACTTAATGTTTCATGTCTCAACTGCACCTACAGTCTCCCTGCCCTTGTCTTTGGGAGGATCCAGAGAGCCTCCCCCAGGGTCCTCCTGGCCCAATGTCCCATCCCGGGCCTCCTCCCCACTGCCAGGGCCCTCGCCCAGCTCCAGGATGGTGGGTAGGTGGCCCTGCTTCGGGGAACGCTTGCGCAGGCTGAGCAGGAAGGGTTGGGGCAATGAAAAGATGTCCACGTTGTTGCCCAGGTCGATCCACGTGACGTTGGGGAACTTGCTGGGGTCCTTGAGTGTGTCGGTGAGGTCACGCAGCAGGGCCCGGGTCAGCCGGTTGCCGTTGAGTGCTAGTGTGGTGAGGTGGGGCAGGGTGCTGAGTGTGGGCAGGAGCTGCATGACCATGTCATCGGTGAGGCCCGTGAAGCCCAACTCCACACTGTCCACCTGCTCCCTGCAGCGCTGCAGGTAGCTGGTCACCCGCTCCAGGTCCCGGGAGGTAAGCGGAATGCCTGACAGGTCCACAGTGTTGTCCGGAGGGCTCCCAGCCAGGACAGCCTTGAGGCTGCAGGGGAGAAGGGACAAGCCAGGTTCAACCAAGTGGGGTCAGCCTTCTGGAGGCAGCGGCCACCAACAAATTCTGCGGCTCCGGGGATGGGAGAAACCAAAGACCTCTGGTCCTCTGGCACTACCTCACATCTCATGCTGGCTGGGCCCAGCTGCTCAGGGCTTGAGGGAACACAGGGGAAAGGCCCAGAGGTTTCTGCAGTGACTAAGGGTACATCTGGGGCCATAGTGCTTGGGTTTGCATCTTAACTCTTCTTCCTACTCAAGAGCTCTGGTCAGTTCCTTAACTTCTCTGTGCCTCATTTACCGGAACAATGGAGCTAACTGAGCACCACAACTGTTTGTTATGTGAAATAAGGTAATGGATTCATAGCTTTTAGAACAGCCCCTTGTATATACAAGAGTAAAGAAATGAGTATTTGCTGCGGTCATTATGAATCACCTAGACTGAGCTTCCTGCTTCCCCAAGAGCAGCACTTTCAGGACAGTCTTGCCCACCAGATGGGGAATCCTTAGGGATAGCCCTGTAGAACAGCAGGCAGGGGAGGGCGCAGGGGCTCTGAGCCTGGGGGGGGGGGGTAGCTGCTGACTCTTGGAGGCTCAGGGCTTTAAGTTCTCTTCCACTCCCTACCATTTGCTACTCCTTGCTCTTCTTTCTTCCTGGTCCTTGCTCTGCGGCCAGAGCTCCCCCATTTCCAGGTACCCTGGGCAAGCCCTGGGATCCCAGGAGAGGGAAAGAGAGGAAGCTAGAGAGGGCTCTGTGTTTCAAGAGCATATGGTAATATTAGCAGCCCAAGGATCATGGCTTGGACTTCCTCTTGGCAAAACAGTATCTTGAGGTCTGAAGCTGGAAGGCTGCTCACAGTTTCCTCATCTTGCCTCTCAGGACATGACCTCTTGGTGCTTGAAATATTGCCTGGCATTTGTTCAGGGTGACTGAAGGACTGGCTGGTGTCAATGTCACTAACAAAGCAGACCCATCACACCTGGGAGACAGGTAACATGGGTTAATAACCTGAGCCTGGGTTTAAACCCAGCCCTGCCTCTTAGCAGCTGGGTGACCGTGGCCAGTTAAACGTCGACAGTAATATCCCCGACCTCATTCAATCCTTCAGCAAGTGTTTTTAAGCTCCCCTTATGTGCTGGGCACTATCCTAGGCACTGAGGTCCTAGTAGTGGACAAGACGGACACGATCCCTGTTCTCTCCTGGGGAGCGGGGAGACAGAAAACAAACAAGAGACCTAAATGAGAATAGTTTGGACATGGCTACACAGAGAAGGCTTCTCTGAGGATGTAATTGGAGCTGACATTTGAAGAAAAAGTAGGCCCTCTGGAGAGTCTGGTAAAAGTTCCAGCAGAGGGAGGGATGTGGACAAAGGCGCTGAGGCATCTGTGAGCCAGCAGGAAGTTCCAGCATGGTTGCAGCAAGGGGAAATGGGAGGCGAGAGACCGGACAGGGCCCAAGGGCCCATCACAGAGGACCCTATTTGGATTTCATTCAAGTGTGACAGGAAGCCACCCAAGGGGAGTGAAACTTTTGAAGTGCAGAATGGACAATGCATGCAAGTATGTTGGGGAGACAGACGAGGAGGCTCCTGGATTCCTGCAGAGCTCACATTTCTAGCTTTTCAACCCTAAAGAACTAGGTCACAGACTCCTCATGGCTTTCCAGGTCCCACAGCTCCTCCTGCTCTGCTCTGTCCCCATGTACAGCCCCTGACTTCAGCCCAGTTGGGACCGCATCCTTGACTCACTCCCTTCCTTCACCTGGGAAGGTCTTCTAGGATCTGGCTCCTCTCCTGGCTTTGGAGTGGAAGAGTCCATAAGGGAAAGAGGAACCAGAGCTGTTGTCAGTGAGGAAGGGCAGTCCTGGTCCTACCCAGTCTAGGGGAAGGACACAAGCCACTCTGCCCCATGGCTATTTGCAAGAAAAGCAGGGGTGCTCCCTCCAGAAAGCCCAACTTCCCAGTTCCCCTTGCTTCCAATGGTATTAGCTGTCTTGGCCCACAGGTTCTGCGCCCATGGACCCCCAGCCTCCCAATCTTCAGGGCCCCATAAAACCCTTAAGGCTTCTCACTGCGTGGCCCAGGAGCATGGCTAGAGCCTGGGTCCCTCTAGGAGACATCCTGGAGAGGTGGGGAATCCAGTGGGGGCAGGGCAGGTCTGCCTCAGGTGACTGAGACTCACCAGGCCTGCGGCTTCCTCTTCACCGGCCCCCGGTGCCGCCTCCATTGGGAGTGGGGGCTCAGGTGGTAGGTCAGCTGCCGGCATAGCTTCTCCATAGCACCCAATGCATCGCCTTCCTGCAGAGACAACCACAGGCAGGAGGCCCCTGAGTAGCTGGCACAGGCCTGGGAGACCAGGCTTTCCCCTCTGGCTTCCATCTCTATGCGATGAGCATGGCACCCCCAGGCTGAGCTGGGCCTCCTAAGCAGAAGGCAGCTGGGTGCAAAGTGATCTGCACAATGGCTCTCTCCAGTTGCCGTGAATTAGTTGCTTGCATGGCAAAATGGAGATTTACATAAAACTCTACATTCACAATCTGACAATTGACCAGAGCCGAGTGCTGGTTGACCTCATAGCCAATCCTCATCATGTCCCTGCCTCTCCCCAGTGGCCAGGGCCATTCTGTTGACTCATTTGCTCAACAAAGGTTTAGTGAGTACCTACTAGGTGCCAGGCAATTGTTCTAGGCAAGAAGAAAGGGAAATATTTTTATGATGTTGCAAGAGGGAAAATGTCAAAAGTGGGAAAATAAACAAGTGAGGAGTTCAAGTCTTTTCTAGTGCAATTCATTCGTCTGCTGTAATATGTCTGGCCCATTAGCCTTTTTTTTTTTTTTTTTTTTTTTTTAAGTAAGTTCTATACCCAATGTGGGGCTGGAACTCAGACCCTGAGAACAATAGTCACATGTTCTACCAACTGATCCAGGTGCTGCAGGCCCATCAACACTTGAGTTTGAAACCCTGGGTATTATGTCCTGAACCACGTCCCACCAAAGTCCTAAACCCAGGTATCTCAGACTACAACTGTATGTGGAAATAGGGCCTCTAAAGAGCAATTCAGTTAAAATGAAGTCATTTGGGGTAGGCCTTAACCCAATATGACTGGTGTCCTCATGAAAAGAGATTAGGTCACAGACACGCACAGAAGAAAGACTGCATGAAGACCCTAGAGAAGCCATCTGTCTTCAAGCCAAGGAGAGGATTCAGAGGAAACCAACCCTACTGACACCTCGATCTTGGACTTCCAGCCTTCACAGCTATGAGAAAATAAATTTCTGTTGTTTAAGTGGTATTATGGCGGCCCTGACAAACTTAACAGTGGGTTTAGAGAGATGCAAGAGAGACTCCATCTTCATCCCAAGAGAAGTCAACTCAATACAGTCACCAGCCCTGGGGAAGGGGAGCCAAGAGTGAGTGAGTTTCAACCATGAACCCACGTCCAGTGTCTGGCACACAGTGGGCACTCAATAAAGGCCAGCTGGGTGGTTGTTACCATCGACATTCTGCTAATGGAGACGCAGCATATTAAGTACTTAAGAGCATGGACTCGAGTCAAACCGTGTGGATGTGAACCCTTGCTTTGCTACCTCCTCTGGGACCTTGGGCAAGTCACTTGACCTTCAATCCTCCTCTGTGAACCCAATGCACGGGGCATTTTGTGAGGATGAAATGAGTCCCCATTTGTAGAGAGCTGTGACTATAGCTCAGGACATAGCAAGCTCTCCAGGAATGCTCACTACGTCAATTAACTCCTGAATGAGAAGAGCAACGGAGACATGCAAAACTGACAGGGTAAAGGAAGATGACTCTTCCCAAGGCTCAGCTGTGAGTTGGGATTTTCAGGGTGGATGGGTTCGTGATTTTTGCATGGAGAGAGGAAACAAGGAAATCCCTGGGTGAGAAGGAAACGTGTGCAAAAGTGTGTGGGGTGTTACAGGCATGGGAGCAGGTGACAGTCTGGGGTCTAGTCACATCTCACCACCTCCACAGCTATCATGTTGGTCCAAGCCACTATCATCTGTCACCTGGATTGCTGCGCACGGATCTTACGCTAGGACTTCATGGAATTTCCACAACACACAGAGTGGAACTGCTTCCATTAGCCCCATTTTACAGAGGAGGAAACTGAGGCATAGAGAGCAGGCCTGGAGCTGTTGGAAAAGCAAGAGAAGACCCTGAGGGCGGGAGGCAAGAGAGAGAAGAGGTAGGAGAAAGGGATATTGAGTATCTGAAGAGATGAAGCATCTGAGCAGGGATCCAGGAGACAGGCTCAAGATGGAACAGAATTGGTGTAGACAGCGCCTCTGGTCTCTGGTTCTCCAAGGACCTGACTTCCTCCTGCCCCACACTGCCTGTCTGATAAATGTCATCTGTCACTTCAGGTGATTACACTCACAACCCCTGGGTTGCCATGTTCTGATACTAGACTTCGTTTCTCACTGAGCCTCCTCATTTGGGTGTGGGTGATGGGAAGCAGGAGCAGCAGGCAGGGCCTCAATTGAGAGAGAACAGCAGGATCACATTTGCATTTTGGCAAAAAAAACCCTGCTTGGATGCCTGAATGGCTCAGAGTCCTGGGATCGAGTCCCATATCAGGCTCCCAGCCCCAGAGGGAGTCTGTTTTTCCCTCTGACCTCTCCCCTCTCATGTACTCTCTCTCACTTTCTCTCTCAAATAAATAAATAAAATCTTAAAAACAAAACAAAACAAAACAAAAAAACAACCCTGCCTGGGGCACCCCTGGCACAGGTGGGCAGCTTACATGTAGGGATTTTTTAAAAAGCTGCAAAGATGATTTCTGTGTCTCCAAGGTGGAGAAGCACCAGTGCAAATGCTTCAGACAAGAAGGAGCAAGGGGGCGTGGGGGACTGGGTGGTCTGCCTCGCTTCCCTCCTGGGATCACCTCGGGGCCAGAACATTGCCACTCTCCCATGGCACCTGGTCCAAAGTTGAGCATGGAGCTCTTCAGTTTCGGCTGCTCCTTCAACCGCTTCCGACAAGGGGCGGGGGACGGCGGGGATCATCTTCTGGGCCTGAGCCGCTGGGTGATATTGGAAGAAACAAAAGAGAGGAAAAGGCGGCAAAGCAGCCGCCGCAGTGCGCCGGCATTGCCACAAGGGGGCAGCTGTGTGCAAGGCACCGCAATGGGTTGACCGTGCACTGCCGTTCCCCGCCCGGGAGACTGAGCAAGCCTGTTTCCTCACCAACAAGGACAACAGATACGGTCACCTCACAGGCGATTTGAGACTCAGCGTGGGCTGGTGTCCTCATAGAAGTGAGAGATCGCTTCCGTTCGTCTGGGCTACATAAACAACAGCTAACATTTACTGCACGTCTACTAGGTTAGGCACCGCCTCTAGCGCACTGCGTGCGCGAGCTCATCACAATCCCGTAACTCACCAGGACCCTGCCCAACCGGCGCTACTATCATACCCACTTTACAAATGAGGGAACTGAGGCATAAAGAAGCTGACTAGACAGGCAAGCCCCACAACGTGGAAGATGGTATGAGGACGCAAAGCCCGGCTCGGGGTGGGGGTGGGGGCATCTTTCCTAATCTGCCATTCCGCCCTGCGCTGCCCTCCGGGGGATAAACCTTTGCTTAAGTGGGTTCATGGTATTTCTTATCATTTGCAGCCGCAAAAGCCTTAAGTAAGCTCATCTAATTCCCCCCCCAAGCTCCAGATCTCCCTCCCACGGAGAAGAGGACAAAGCAGGACTGGCTCAGACCTGAAGGAGAGGGTGGGGAAGACAAGGGCTGGAAGGGGAGGGAGGAGGCAGAGGAAGGAGGAGAAAGTGTCCTTTCTGCGTGGTTTCCAGCAACAGCAGCCACACGCCCCTTGTGCAACCTTGGCCGAGAAGTGTGACCACCGGCCCCGCAAGTTACCAGGTCCGTGTGCCCCGCATCCAGCACTCCGCAGTCAGCAGGCCCCTTTCTACTCCTCAAAGTGGTGAGGTCCAGCAGCCCCTCGGTGCAACCAGACCCCTTCCCAAGCTGCAGCTCATTGGTCCAGAAGCGGGCACTGGCAAAGCGCAGCCAATCAGCCCTTTCCTGGAGACGAGACACACCCCCGTCTGCTCCCAAAGCTGAACACCGACAGCTAGAGCCCTGGGAACCGAGAGTGAGGCCAGGGGTGAGCCAAGGGGAGGGATGCAGAGATGTCTGCACTGAGTTTGGTCTGTACTTCTGGACTCTCCTTCCTAGCTTGGCTACCGTTGGGCCCCACGACAGCCCTCGGTATAAGGACAAATTCTTTTCCTAGGTTGAGGCACCAAAGAGCCCTCACCCACACAGGGGTCTCAAAGGCAGTTTGTGGAATCAATTCTGCAGCTCTTCCTCACGCCCATGGAAAAGAAAGAAGGAAGAAGAGGGGCAAGATGCAAGTCTGGGGTGGTTGGGCATCGCAGGGTGGAGTGAGGAGCCCAACAGCACTGGGGCCCCCCATTGCTCTGACTGGGGCCCTGGAGAGGACCACGAGTGACTCTGGCTGACTTGTCAGGAAGGATGCTCAAGGCAGACTGCAGCCTCCCCCAGGAGGGGTCACAGCACCCGGAACGCTGCTCCACCTCTCCCCTGTCCAATGGGGACTCCCACCTGCCATCTTGGCTTCCCCAGGACCCCAAACAAGCACAGCCTCCACTAGTGCTGGCCCAATGGCTTCCCTCACTCATTCATAAATTCATTCATCGGATATGGACTGTCCCTCCTTTCACCAGTTGGATGCCAGATATGGGGACACTTGCTGGGCGTTACCTTTACTCCCTACCCTGAGTCCATTCTCTGCTCTTCTCGGTGCCTGGAAGGCTGAGCTCTACAGACAGCATCACCGGGCCTCCTGCCCCCGTTTCCAGTTGGGTTCAGCTAATAAGAGCAACTGGAGTGAGATCAGAGGGCAGGAGGAAAGATCCTTCCCACTCTCATTCCCTCCCAGCTTCAGCATGGTGTGCCTCCAAGACGGCCCCCGCAGATCCTAGCCTATCATTGACCCTTCCCATAGTCTCCTTCTGCTCCACAACAGGTTGATCTGGATGATGCATAGAATGTGGTGAGGTCATAAAAGATACAGTGGTGTCTGCCTTGCTCTTTTCTCGGATCACCTGCTCTGGGCTAAGCCAGCTGCCCATTGTGAAAAAGCTCACGGAGACACCCCTGCAGCAGGAAACTGAGGCCTCCTGCCAGCAGTCACAGAGTGGGCCAGCCCGGAAGGGGGTCTGCCACTCTTTGACAAGTCTGTAGATCCTTGCAGCCCTGGCCACTGTCTGGAGGGACTCCAAGGTAGAATTACCTAGTCACACTGTAGACACTGCACAGCGATACATGCTGACAGTTTTAAGCCACGGAGTTCTGGGCTCATTTGTTACACGGCAATAGAAGAATATAGCATGGTTCTGGAAAAGGAGTTTTCATGGCTCTGGTCATGGCTCGTACCCACCCACAGCCCTGTCTGTGGTAATGGCTCCCTGCCTCTGCTAGTCTTTAGCCGCCTCAGTATCCCCCACTGGTTTCCTTCCTCCTGCTCACAACCCTGGAAACGGTCCCATTATTAAACTCTCAGAAATTCACAATGGAATTCGCGGGCCTGCTTCCTGCCAGGGCTCTGCCTGATGCAAGATGTCACTGAGAACAAGATAGATGCCATCTCCTGCCCCTTTGCAATACCGCTGTTCTTGTGGGGGAAGGCCGACAGTATGTTAGTATGTTAGCCGACAAATAAATAAGCCAGATAACTTGGGAGACCACTGAGTGAAACAAAGCCCTCAATAGGGCATGGGCTGACCTGGGGAGCTGTGTCGACGAGGCTGGTCATAGAAGGTTCCGGGGAGGCCACTGTGAGGCTGAGTCTGGAGGAGCGGGGGGAGCCCAGGCAGAAGTGGAGGCAGCAACCTCCCGGAGGTGGGAGAGATCTGGATGCTCCAGGAACGGAGAGGAGGACCAGGCGGCCCAAGCAGAGTGAACAGAATGGA
>PITA01016948.1:14039-45009 GCA_004023965.1 Spilogale gracilis | reverse complement strand
CCTTAAAAAATTAAAGATAGAGCTACCCTATGACCCTGCAATTGCACTACTGGGCATTTACCCCAAAGATACAGATGTAGTGAAAAGAAGGGCCATATGTACACCAATGTTCATCGCAGCAATGGCCACAATCGCCAAACTGTGGAAAGAGCCAAGGTGCCCATCAACAGATGAATGGATAAAGAAGATGTGGTCCATATATACAATGGAATACTATGCCTCCATCAGAAACGATGAATATCCAACTTTTGTAGCAACATGGACTGGCCTGGAAGAGATTATGCTGAGTGAAATAAGCCAAGAAGAGAAAGTCAAGTATCGCATGGTTTCACTTACTTGCGGTGCATGAGGGGTAAACTGGAGGACAGTGGGAGGAGGAAAGTAAATGGGAAGTAGGGTAATCCAGGGAAAGAAATAAAACAACAGAGACTTTGGACACAGAAACAAACTGAGGGACTTGGAGGGAGGGGGATGGAAGGATGGGAGAGCCTGGTGGTGGGTACTGGGGACACCTAAAGTGTGGAGCACTGGGTGTGGGGAATGGGGAATGATTCTTGGAGCACTGGAAAAAAAAACTTAAGTAACAATAAAAAAAAAGATAGAAAGACTCTCAGAAATTACTTCTTTCAATATATAGAAATAGAAATACAAAGAAATTAAGACTGTCTGAGATCATAAAGTGACTTAGCAGCAGAACCTAGAGAATGAGACTTCCGTTACATCACTGCCAATATGTGATGTGACAAGGTTTTTCAATCACAGAAAACCTTAAAAATGTAAAAACTTCTTTCTATAATGTACTTCTTCATTTAAAATGTCCCTCCCCTCATCTATCACATCCTAGTACAGTTCTCTTGTGTTTTAAAACACAGCTATATAGTACTGTCATTGTGTAGTGTGTGATCTCCATATATAATACCACATGCGCCCAAGTAAAACTGCTCCTGTTGTGTAGGCAGTTCCAGTTTCTGAGGAGAATGTTTTTCTATTCATGCAGGCAGAATATCTGATTCAAATACAGTAGTATAATGTTCAAAGAAAAGAGAATGGTTTTCTTCATGGTTAACAGTTCTTTGAAGGAATAATTCTCTTTTGCCATTAAAAGTTATAAATCACCACCACAATTACAAAATGAGGACAAAAATAAACCATTGGGTAAATATGGTGATTTTTATCTATAAACACAAGGTACAAATTAATTCCAAATAGGTCTCTTTTTTTCTATAAATAATACATTTAATATCTTATTAAATATATTTTGAAAGAAAAAATTGATAATTCATTGAAATTAAACATTTCTGCTATATTAAAGACACTAGAGTAAAAAAATAAGCCACAGACTAGGAGAAAATTTTTAGAAAACACAAATGTAATAAAGGAGTGGCATCTAAAATATACAAAGAACTCTTAAAATTCAAATCAGAAAACAAATGACCCAATTAAAAAAAATGGGCAAAGATCTGAATGGATAGCTCCAAAGAAGATATACAGATAGTAAATAAGCATATGAAAATATGCTTAACGTATGTCATTAGGGAACTGCAAATTAACAATGAGATACCACTACATGCATATTAGAATGGTTCTCATCTAAGACACTGACATTATCAAATGCTGCTGAGGATATGCAGCAATAAGAACTTTCATTCACTGTTGATGGAAATGCAAGATGGCACAGCTACATTGGAAGACAGTTTGCCAGTTTCTTATAAAAGTAGACATATTCTTACCAAATGATCCAGAAATCACACTCCTAAGCATTTACCCCGAAGAGTTAAAATCTTAATTCCATAAAAAACTTCCATGTAATGGTTATAGCAGCTTTAATCACCCAAACTTGTTAAGAAACCAAGATGTTCTTCAGTTGGTGAAAGGATAAACAAACTACCGTACATGCAGACAATGAAATATTGTTCAATAGTTAAAAAAAATAGCTATCAAGCCACAAAAAGACATGGAGGAAACTTAAACACATATTACTATGTGAAAGAAGATTCCAACAATATAGCATTCTGGAAAAGGCTAAACTATGGAGACATTAAAAGATCAAGGGCTTAGGATGAGGTAGGTAGGGATGAATAGGTGAAACACATGGGATTTTTAGGGCAGTAAAATTATACTACATGATACAGTAACACTGGATATAAATGTCATTATATAAATTTGCCAAATCCACAGAAAGTACACCATCAAGAGTGAACTCTAATGTAAACAAGACCTCAGTTAATAATAATTTATCAATATTAGCTCAACAATTTTTAACAAACATATCACAACAATGCAAGATATTAATGATGAGGGAAACTGAGAGGAAGAGAAGATAGGGTAAATGGGAACTCTGCATCTTCCACTTTTTTTCTGTAAGCCTAAAATTGCTCAAAACTAAAATATATTTGGGTGGCTCAGTTGGTTAAGTGGCTGCCTTCAGCTCAGGTCACGATCTCAGGGTCCTGGAATCAAGCCCTACATCTGGCTTCCTGCTCAGTGGGGAGTCTGCTTCTCCCTCTTCCTCTGCCCCCCTGTTCATGTTAACTCTCTCTCTCAAAATAAATAAATAAATAAAATCTTGCCCCCCAAAAACCCCTAAAATCTATTAATAAGAAATATATACATTATTAAAAATGACATTTAAGAGATAATTCTAGCTAACAAAAGCATATCTTATAGTAAGGTAGGAGAAACACTTCTACTTTTTCTCGTGAGATAAAGGTTTAGAGATGAGATTCCCATTCATATCTTACCAGTCATAAAAGTGCACCACTGAAAAAGAAAAAAAATTTGGTCTTTTGATAATAGAAAATATTACTTTTCAAGTTTTGTACACAAATAGTAGAGAAGTATGCTGTTAAGTATGTATATCCTAGTTTTAGGGGTCTTGCTGAAAGTTGGTGATGAAATGTTTTTCTTTGGAAGTTCTTTGGTTGACGAATTCTATACCTAATACATTTCCAAAAATATTATCTAAAAGTGTCTAAAAAAGAAAAGCTTACAAAGGGCAGAAATTGGTTATTAATTTTAAATACATTTACAAAAATATTATCTAAAAATGTCTAAAAAAGAAAAGCTTATAAAGGGCAGAAATTGGTTATTAATTTTATTCTCTATCTCAGTTGTCTTTTTGTTGCCTGTGTGGAGAAAACTCAATTTTCTGTATTTTTAACTATGAATTTCCTCTTACACTGGGGCCTTCAAACCAAAATTCCTTCCTTCCTGGCTTCCTTCCTCTTTTCCTCTTTTGCTTCCTTCCTCCCTCCCTCTTTTTCTTCTCTCCCTCTTTCTTTCTTTTTAAAAAGTAATCTCTGCCCCCAATGTGGGGTTTGAACCCATGACCCTGAGATTAAGAATGGCATGCTCCACTGACTTAACCAGCTGGGTGCCCCAAACCAAAATTCTTTTAGAAACAAATCCTTGTTATCCAATGAAATCTTGCAGATTAAAACTGAGCACATCCAATGAAGTCCAGGTGAGGGGCTCTAGGATTGAGCCCTAAGACAACTCCAAAGAACCTTAATACTTTCAGAGATAAAATTTTAAACTATCCTCTAAAATACAAGAATTTCCCAATTATAAAATCACCTACTACAGGGTTTTCTATTACCATTACCTTCCTTTTAGCTTCCACCTCAAAGTCCCTGATGCTAATAAGGACCAGTAAAATATAATAGCAGTGTTTAAGATGAAGTTAGACTAATGCTAGAGTCAGTAAAACATATTATGCAATTTGACTATAACCATGTGAAATGTAATTGCATACAATAGAAAAGACTGGAAGTCCTTTCAACAAATTGTAAATACTTTTATTTATGTTCACTGAATATTTTCTAATGTAAAAATTGTTGGTGTAGAATAAATCTTTTTTTATAAGGAAACTTGAGACCTTCAAGTATCTTGAAAGTCAGCAGAAGACAGAAGGTAAAGGAGTTAAGAGCAAGAAAGCTACAGGAAGCAGACTGGAATACTCTGGAGTTTTTTTATTATTTTTATTTTTTTTTATTCACTTGTTTTTAAACAATCTGAACACTGACCAGTTAGAAATTTATTTGGGAGAGTAAAGTTTTTTAAAATGCAGATGGCCCTTGAAGTCATACTGGTTATTTGGTTTTATAGTGATATGATTCAATCAGATTGTTTTCTGACACAACTGATTGGGACTATTAAAAAAAAAAAACACTCAGAAAAGTAGGTCTAGAGGATACTGAGATTGGGACAGCAAACTTGGAAGATAAACAGTAAAAAGTGAAGACAAACTTTGTCTAATCTAACATTGCATAGGACATGCTCTGTGCCTAAAAAAGAAAAACAACCCTCCCCCCCATTTTTTCTTGTTGGTTGGCTCTAATAGTGCATGTTCTTCTGCTTCCAAGAGCTAAAACTTATGCTTACTCTTTTGCGATTACTTATATTAGCGATGTAATACATTTCAGGGGACTTGCACGGGAAACTATCCATCACAGAAGCACTTGGAGTAGAATCCAAGTCATACCCTGTAGTGAGAGATACAGAAGGATACTACATCATTCTCAAAGGGTCTATACACCAAGAAGATCTAACAATTGTAAAGATTTATGTCCCCAACATGGGAGCAGCCAACTACATAAGTCAACTGTTAAGCAAAATAAACAGTCATATTGATATGAATACATTAATTGTAGGAGATTTTAACATGCCACTCTCAGCAATGGACAGATCATCTAAACAGAAAATCAACAAAGAAATACGAGCTTTGAATGACACATTGGGCCAGATGGATCTCATAGATATATTCAGAACATTCCACCCTAAAACAACAGAATACTCATTCTTCTCGACTGCACATAGAACCTTCTCCAGAATAGACCACATACGAGGTCACAAATCAGGGGCTAACTGATACCAAAAGATTGAGATTACTCCCTACATATTCTCTGACCACAATGCCTTGAAACTGAAACTCTATCCAATAAAAAGTTCAGAAGGAATTCAAACACTTGGAAGCTAAAGACTATCCTACTCAAGAATGTTTGGATCAACCAAAGATCAATCAAAGCAGAACTTAAACATTTCATGGAAACCAATGAGATTACATCGATCCAAAACCTATGGGATACAGCAAAGGCAGTCCTAAGGGGGAAATACATAGTCATCCAAACCTCTCTCAAAAAATTGAAAAATCCCAAATACACCACTTCTCTTTACACCTTAAAGAACTGGAATACCAACAACAAATTAAGCCAACCCCATACACAAGAAGTGAAATAATTAAGATTAGAACAGAGATCAATGAATCAGAAACTAGAGATACAGCAGAACACATCAATGAAACTAGAAGCTGGTTTTTTGAAAGAATTAATAAGATCGATAAACCATTGGCCAAATTAATCCAAAAGAAAAGGGAGAGGACCCAAATTAATAAAATTATGAATGAAATGGGGGAAATCACGACTAACACCAAGGAAATAGAAACAATCATCAGAAATTACTATCAACAATTATATGCCAATAAGTTAACAACCTAGAAGATATGAATGCATTCCTGGAAACCTATAAACTTCCAAGATTGAAACAGGAAGAAATAAGAGCCCAGAACCTGAAGGACTAAACATTCAAAGAAGAAATAATACCTATTCTCCTGAAGCTGTTTCAAAAAATAGAAACAGAAGGAAAAGTTCCAGACTTTCTATGAAGCCAGCATTACTTTAATCCCCAAACCAGGCAAAGACCCTATCAAAAAGGAGAATTCAGATCAATATCCCTGATGAACAGGGATGCCAAGATTCTTAACAAGATCCTAGCTAATAGAATCCAACAGTACATTAAAAAGATTATCCACCACGATCAGGTGGTATTTATCCCTAGGATGCAAAGGTGGTTCAACCATTTGCAAATCAATCAATGTGATAAAACAAATCAATAAGAGAAGAGAGAAGAACCACATGGTCCTCTCAACTGATGCAGAAAAAGCATTTGACAAAATACAGCATCCATTCCTGATTAAAATTCTTCAAAATATAGGGATAGAAGGAATATTCCTCAACCTCATAAAATCTACCTACAAAAACCCACTGTGAACATCATTCTCAATGGGGAAAAACTGACAGCCTTCCTACTGAGATCAGGAACAAGACAAGGATGCCTCCTCTTACCACTATTGTTTAACATAGTGTTAGAAGTCCTAGCAATGGCAGGGGCACCTGGGTGGCTCAGTTGGTTGGGCGACTGCCTTCGGCTCAGGTCATGGTCCCGGAGACCTGGGATCGAGTCCCACATCGGGCTTCCTGCTCAGCAGGAGGCCTGCTTCCCCTTCTCTCACTCCCTCTTTTTGTGTTCCCTCTCTGGCTGTGTTTCTCTCTGTTAAATAAATAAAATCTTAAAAAAAAAAAAAAAAAGAAGTCCTAGCAACGGCAATCAGACAACAAAAAGAAATAAAACTATTCAAATTGGCAAAGAAGAAGTCAAACTCTCTCTCTTTGCTGATGACATGATACTTTATATGGAAAACCCAAAGGACTCTACCCCCAAGCTACTGGAACTCATACAACAATTCAGCAATGTGGTAGGATACAAAATCAATGCACAGAAATCAGTTGTGTTCTTATACACTAACAATAAAAATATAGAAAGGGAAATCAGAGAATCGATTCCATTTACTATAGCACCAAAAACCATAACATACCTAGGAATAAACCTAACCAAAGAACTTAAGGCTCTGTACTCCAGGAACTACAGAATACTCATGAAAGAAATTGAAGGAGACATAAAAAGATGGAAGAGCATTCCATGCTCATGGATTGCAAGAATAAACATTGTTAAAATGTCTGTACTGCCTAGAGCAATCTATACTTTCAATGTCATCCTGAATAAAATTGCACCAACCTTTTTCAAAGTGCTGGAACAAACAATCTTAAAATTTATATGGAACCAGAAAAGACCTCGAATTGCTAAGGAAATGTTGAAAAAGAAAAACAAAGCTGGGAGCATCATGTTACCTGATTTCAAGCTTCAAAGCTGTGATCACCAAGATAGCATGGTACTGGCATAACCAGTGTACTCAGTGGAACAGAGTAGAGAGTCCAGATATGGATCCTCAACTCTATGGTCAAATAATCTCGACAAAGCAGGAAAAAATATCCAGTGGAAAAAAGACAGTCTCTTCAATAAATGGTGCTGGGAAAATTGGACAGCTATGCATAGAATAATGAAATTTGACCACACTCTTACACCATACACTAAGATAAACTTGAAATAGAGGAAAGACCTCAACGTGAGGCAGGAATCTATCAAAATCCTAGAGGAGAACATAGGCAGTAATCTCTTTGACATCAGCCACAGCAACTTCTTTCAAGACACGTCTCCAAAGGCAAAGGAAACAAAAGCAAAAATGAGCTTTTGGAATTTCATCAAAATAAAAAGCTTCTACACAGCAAAGGAAACAGTCAACAAAACAAAGAGGCAACACATGGAATGGGAGAAGATATTTGCAAATCACACTACAAAGGGCTGATATCCAAGACCTATAAAGAACTCCTCAAACTCAACAACCAAAAACAGATGATCACATCAAAAACTGGGCAGAAGACATGAACAGGCACTTCTCCATAGAACACAGACAAATGGCTAACAGACACGTGAAAAAATGTTCGTCATCTTTAGCTATCAGGGAAATTCAAATCAAAACCACACTGAGATACTACCTTACACTAGTCAGAATGGTCAAAATTAACAGGAGAGGAAACAACAAGTGATGGAGAGGCTGTGGAGAAAGGGGAACACTCTTACACTGTTGGTGGGAATGCAAGTTGGTGCAGCTGCTTTGGAAAACAGTGTGGAGATGCCTTAAAAAATTAAAAATAGAGCTACCCTATGACCCTGCAATTGCACTACTGGGTATTTACTCCAAAGATACAGATATATTGAAAAGAAGGACCATATGTACCCCAATGTTTATAGCAGCAATGGCCAAAATTGCCAAACTGTGGAAAGAGCCAAGGTGCCTTTCAACAGACGAATGGATAAAGAAGATATGGTCCATATATAAAATGGAATATTACAGCTCCATCAGAAAAGATGAATACCCAGCTTTTGTAGCAACATGGACTGGATTGGAGAAGATTATGCTGAGTGAAATAAGCCAAGGAGAGAAAGTCAAATATCATATGGTTTCACTTACTTGTGGAGCATAAGGAGTAATATGGAGGACAGTAGGAGAAGGAAAGGAAATATGAACTGGGGTAAATCAGGGAGGGGGATGAAACACGAGAGACTTTGAACTCAGAAACAAAGTGAGGGTCTTGGAAGGGAGGGGGGTCGGTGGATGGGTGAGCCTGGTGGTGGGTATTGAGGGCATGAATTGCATGGAGCACTGGGTGTGGGGCATAAACAATGAATCTTGAAACAATGAAAAATAAAACAATTTAATAAAAAATAAAGTAAAAATAAAAAGACATTTTAACCCTGGGGGAAAAAAAGAATCAAAGTCATATCCACATTAAACCAAATTTTATATGAAGCTAGAACATGTTAAAGGTGAACTTCAACGTGTTTTAATTTTTACGTGATTCAGAACATATAACGTCAACCAACTGTTGTCCTTGAGTTATTTTATGTCTCTAAAATTCAATTATTGATTTCTAGTTTTATATACAAGTATAAAATAAATGAAAATATTAATGTTAATTGCTTTACATATTAAATGTATTAAAATTTTGTAAATAAATATTTTTTGGGGAAAAAAGCCAAGTTTAAAGGCAATGAAGGTATAAAATATTCTATAGGTTTCAAAATTAAAGTGGACTAGACATACTAGGAATTTTTGGATGTGTCGATACACAATATTAATTTCATAAATGAATGAGAGAGAAATCATAGCTTAAGTGTCTGTTATTAAACTATAAGGAAACCATAAATGAACCATCAGACCAGCTTTTGTGAACCTTTGCATGTGTGCATATTTCATGCAATTATGATCAACTCAGTTGCACCACAAGAAAGTTATTTTTCAATTGACAACTTTTGGCCTTATCTCCCCACTATTCTCCAGTTCTGACACAAGCATATGGCACACAACAACAACAAAATAAGAAATGCTGGGTACTATTTTTATATCTGAGAGTATCTGTGTGACATTTTATATTTTTAAGGATTCTGGCAAGAAGTTAGTATTAGATAAACTAAATACAATTTTTGGTTTTAAATATAAAACCATTCCTTCAGGATTCTTTTGAAGTGAATAAAAAATATGCCAATGGGCTACTTTTGCTACCACTAAAAGAATGTCTTGTCCTAATGCCAAAAACAGTTTAAGTGATTTTTTTTTAATTCTGAAGACAAAGAGAACATAATAATGATTTGAAATTTTCACAAATATGCATTATACCTAGTGTCTTGAATAAGGAAACTTCCTACAAATGTAAAAGTAAAATCCATTTTCCAGATTTTAATAGCAAAAAGAGAGTTAACTATTGTTAAAGAACATCAGCAACAATATTTGGAGGTTGAAAACATAAAACAAAAAAAGAGAGTTCTGAAAGTCTTTTTTAAGATTTTATTTATTTATTTGACAGAGAGAAACACAGCTAGAGAAGAGAACACAAGCAGGGGGAGTGAGAGAGAGAGAAGCAGGCTCCCCAGCGAGCAGGAAGCCCGATGTATGACCTGAGCTGAAGGCAGATGCTTAATGACTGAGCCACCCAGGCACCCCAAGCTCTGAAGGTCTTAACAATTCTTTCTACTTTTCTTTCTAGCTTAAGGAAAGGTTAGATTTTGTTTTTATATTTCCAAAACGTAGTGAAGGTTATATTTAAGGACAACTAAATGACTGCACTGCAACTCAGAACAATGATCTGATAGAGTTTTAGTAACATTTTTAAAAAAACGCTTTTGAGAACTCAGAATTACTGTTATTTGGGGTTGAAGAATGAGAACATCTCATTGTCACCACCAGACACCATATGATGTGTAGTGCTTTAATGTCATAAGTTTTAGATTTCTGAGCCGTACCCAGGTACCTGGATTTAATCCTAACCTAAATGAAAGGGCACAGTAATTAGGTATGCTTGTTTCCTAAGTGATTATTCTGGGGCGCCTGTGTGGTGCAGTCGGTTAAGCACCCGACTCTTGGGTTCACCTGGGTCATGGCATCAAGCCTTGCATTGGGCTCTGCGCTCAGCCTGGAGTCTGCTTTGGATTCTCTCTCTCCCTCTGCCCCTCCCACTTAAGCTCTCTCCCTCTTTCTCCGGAATAAATAAATCTTAAGAAAAAACCCTCAACTGTCTAAAGTCCTACATTCACTTCTCTTAACCAGCAAAATTTACGTTAAAACAAGTTAGAATTAAGTTGTATACTACCCACTAGTATTACCTTGAAGAATATGCTGATACAGGGATATGTTAACAGTTTGTAAGGAAACATTAGCTTTACACAGTATATGTGTTTTTTTTGTTTTTTTTTTTTGTTTTTTTTAAGATTTTATTTATTTGTCAGAGAGAAACACAGCCAGAGAGGGAACACAAGCAGGGGGAGTGAGAGAGGGAGAAGTAGGCTTCCTGCCGAGCAGGGAGCCCGATGTGGGGCTCGATCCCAGGTCTCCGGGATCATGACCTGAGCCGAAGGCAGTCGTTTAACCAACTGAGCCACCCAGGTGCCCCAGTATATGTGTTTAAAAGGAAAAAATAAAAACAGGGATTACAAATGTTTATAAACTAGCTGTATTAAATACTGCATGTAACTATGAAACATAGTTTGAATTTAAAGAATATACTATTAAGATGAAAAAATATGAATACACATGAAACACTCATTGTGAGTAGTCATAACATCCAAGGCAATGAAATAAGAAAAAATTAAGCTGACTGTGGATCTTTTCATATTAAAGATCAATTAGACTGAATATGCTGAGTATAAAAAATAAAACAAAAATTACTTATTGAGCACTTGCTATATACTTACAAAGATAAGTCCCTTATAGGAATGATTTCATCTAATCTGGACAACAGATCTATGAAGTAAGACTTTTCATATCCTTATTTACATATAAAGCAACTGATCACAGGGTAGGAAATGGGCATACTAGGCATTTGGATTTAGATCTTTCTCATTCCATAACCCATCTGCTTAACTGTAATGCAGTTCTGCATAGTAAAAAAAAAATTTTTAAACATTTTTTTTTTTCTAAAGAGAGGGAGAGAGTGAGAGAGGAGGGGCAGAGGGAAAGACAATTATAAGCAGGCTCCAGGCCCAGTGAGGAGCTCAATGCAGGGCTCATTCCCACATCCCTGAGATCATGACCTGAGCTGAAATCAAGAGTTGGACACCTAACCGACTAAGTCACCAAGGCACCTTGGTAAAAAATATTTTTGAAAGGGAAAAACAATTTTTACATGTATTTGTAAATATATGGATCAATTAGAATTATTAGAAATTAGCATTACCTCAAATAACCAAACAAAAATATCAAAGTCTACCGGAATCTGTAAATACAGAATTAATAGTATGCTTTACACATCATTTCAAAATTGTGTTCCTCTCAAGTTAGTAGAACCCTTAAATTTTATCACTCTTTTTTGAAGATGAAAAAATACAGATTAAATGTGCAAAAACTCTGGGGGAACCAGCACATGTCAATAAAGACTGAGAATCTGGAAGAGGAGAAACAAGGCACAATGTAAAATGCTTAAATCAGCATTACTACTGGCTTGAGTAATTCTTCATAGATATAGAACCCAGGTTTGGAGTTCTAGATTATTAGGTCTTGACTAACTCGTTGTCTTGATACACTGCTTCCTTCCAAAGGGTTTCAGTATTTGGTTATAAAATGCTCTATTAAGTTTGCTGCTAGCCAGCCTCTCATTTAACATTCATTTCCTTTCTGACTAATGCTTCCTATAAGCTGATGGCAGCTTTAAACACCTGGCAAGGAGTCAGTAATACAGGTATCACAGCACAAGGTGTTCTGGAAAGTTATTTGCTTTGATGTAAACATCCTATCTGAAATAGCCTTCAGGTAAGTTGAATTAAGGTTCTTGTATTGCCAGTTTGAGTAGAGGCTGAAGTCTGGAAATACAGAGGGTGTTTACACCGTCATACAAAAGCTTTAAAAACTGTATAAAAATGAACATTATAACCTTGTAACTTTTGCTTACTTCCCTAACAAAGAGTTTAGGGAAAAAATGGACTGGTGGCTTATTTCCATTTTACAACAGTTTTTATCATAATGCCTCCAGAATCACAGATACTGCACTTGACTGACTTCTTACGGAATTTGAAAGGAGAGAAACCAAACTTCTCAGGGGAAAAAAAAAATTACGGCGAATTTCCGAGCAAGTAAAATTTTCATTTCCATTCAGTGGAAAATTGTGAAAGTTTGCTAAGCAGAATTTTATTAAAATCTGAACTCAACATGGTCAGTCTTTTATGTTCCTATTCCTTTGGTGCTATGATTTGGATCTCTAGGCCACAGTAGCAAGTATATAGAGACTGATTAAGACCCTAAGATCCTGGGTTTCTAGAAGCACTGTAAAGGAAAGAAAACCATGTTATATATCCCTGGAAGTCCAGTCCCTAAGAGATTCCTTATACAATTAATTTAATGCATGACAGGTATATAACAGATTTTTAACACTAGGAAGGATCACAGAGACCATATTCCCACTTCCCCTGTTAAAATATCAAAACTGAGTTCTAGAGATGATAACTGATTTGACCCAACTACTACATGGCCAACATAAGATGACAGTTTAAGTCTTGGCTTTTACCAAACTTCTTCATTTAGTATGTAGATCATAAAATTGTGGGGACAAGGGAAGGGATGGGCAGGCTTAAAAATATGCTTTTGGTATATGCTGACTTTTGCTCTGAGGATCCCATCATAATTCATTTGCAACAGGGTAGCCACATACTAGCAACTGAAAAGAGCTGTGGAGATAAGGTATTGGCTGTAGGAGTTTACATTCAATGTTGTATGTGATAAGATGGCTCAGAGGGCATAAAGTATCTGACTTTCATCATTTTGGCCATTCATACCAGGTGCTACCCCTCATGACTGGTTTAACACTGCACAAAAGACACCACTTTGTTGTTGTTTTAAAGAAAGGCAGATTGTTACAATGCAGTGCCTCATTTGTATGTGTCTCGAGTCTTGGAAGCTTGACTGCCTTACATTTTCCTACAAATGCTACTTGAGACCTTGTCTGGAGGTTCTAGCAGTGGAGCACAGCTACCTGTATACACTTGAACAAAGAAAGGTCCTCTTCAACTGAGCCCACAGCTTTGGGAGGGATGCACATGGAGCAGTGAAGGAGAAAGAAGACACCTGCCTAGCCAGCCAGATCAACTGAATCAACCCTAATGATCAATGGGGTGACAGATGTCACAGATCACCCTCACATCCAAACAGATATTACACAAAAGACATCTTTAACACTTCCATCTCCCCCTATAATTTGTAATAAAAAATTTCCATAATTTATTCCATTCATAACATGTTTGTCCAAGGGTTCATGAAGAAAAATCTTAAAGTCACAGAAAGTAGTTTATCTACTTGGGATACAAAATCTAAATTTCTTTGATCAATGCATATATACCAACTTTATATGAGCTACTGTACTAGGCACTCTGAGGGATATTTAAAAATGGATAAGCCAAAAACTGCAACAGTCTTTTAGAGATGTGAAGGTTGTGTCCAAACACGGATGCCCAGCTGAGGGGGTAAATATGGACTGAAACGGGGACTTTATAAAGCTCAAGCTCTGCTTGACAAAGCTTTTGCTCTGGAAGGTAGTTCTCATTAAGTGGGGCAAAGGAGGACCTTTTTCTAATTCACATAATAACGCTGGGTAGGCTAATGGTGGTTTTATACACAAAACACCACTAGTCTTTTGATGACACAAGTTTGATCTCAATATTTGTTATTAACTTTTTCAATGGCTCTCTGATGCTTAAAGGAGAAACGCAAGTTCAAATGATATTCAAGGTCTTTCATATTTGTCTTACCTACTTTTCTTGTTTTACCACCCACTACTTCTATATGCAGACTCCTTCTTCTAGTCATATCTCAACCTTTTTTTTAAAGTTCTAATTTATTTTATTTTTTCAGTGTTCCAAGCATATTTCAACCTTTAACCAAATCTAGGACACATCATGTTCTTTTATGCACCTCTGCCCTTCTATCAGCCAGGAATGCTCTCTCCCCAAGCTCACTTGACTTAGGGAACTCCTATTCACCCATTAACACTCAGATCAACTATCCCCTTGCTTAAATCCAGATAGTGTGAGTCACATCCTCTCCTTTCTCACATAGTATTCTGTACATCATTAGATCTAGATCATGTCACATGAACATGTTATACGGAACTTAGTCATTTATATGTTTTCCCTTCAAAACTGCAGGTCTTATTCTCACTATCTGGAAAATACAATACACAAAATGTAAAGATGTTTCATATCTGTTGCCTAGTTTGCTAAGTCACTGTCCATAAGAGCAACTTTACTAAAGATTCAGATATGTTGAAGAGAATAATGAAATACTTTCAAAGACTCCTCAGTTGACTCCAAGGCATGAAGAGATCATGAAAAGTCTTTCAGGAGGAGCTGAAAGATTTGGTTTCTGGTCCTGGGTTTGACACTTATTTGCTGTGGCACTTCAGACAAATCCATTGTTTTTGTTGGCTCTGCTTCTCTAGGTATAGCACTGTTCTCATAGGGTTAAGATACTCAAATAGGTAATGCACACAAAAACACATTTAAAACTAGAAAATGCCACTTTAGGTGAATGTTAAAAGTGACACTTTTTGTTGGTAGAATGACAGATTCAATACATAAATCTATGATTCATCCAACATTAACATCCACTGACTGTGAGATAATGGTTGATTTGTTGGATTCCAAGAAGTAAAAAAACCTGGTTTCTGCTACAGAGAATCTTACTGTTTGTTTGGGGAGATCAAAATAACTACAAGGAAAACATACACAAAGAATTAAACAAGTAAAACAGAAATCAGTGTAAAAGCATTCAAAAAAAGAAGTCACTTCTGGTGCTGTGGTCATGTTTTAAAGACAAAGCAGTGATTTCACTAGGTTGTGTAAGAAGAGTATTTTGAAATTCTGGGGTATAGAATTTTGGGGTAAATGCACAAAAAAGAGTAGAGAAATAACAAGGATCTCAAATAAGAACAGCAGACCAGTTGGTTAGAGAAGTATGTATTCACAGGGCAATTTCTGATTAGGCAGGACAAGTAGGTGGTAGACAGTATTGGTAAGTACTGCGGCACTCTGCTTCACTTTGAGGATAGGACAGGGCTGCTAGGGTGCTCCCTGACAATACTAACCAGAGGGCCTGAAACCAGCTAACGGAGGTTCCTTAGTATTATCTCAGATGTATTGTTAGATAGAGTCAATCTATGCCAAATTCAAATACATTGATCCTGACGTGCAGTTTGGGGAAAATTGCCTCAAGAGATTTCATGTAGGAAGAGTTAAGACATCCGAAATGGCTATGATTTTTTTTTTTCCCTGTTTTCACTGTGTTGGAGAAAAGAGAGAGAATGTCAGAAGGAATATTAATCAGTGAGATAGAAAATTAATGTAAGATTCTCTCTTTATTAGCTGTAACAGCATTAAGCATGGTGACTAGAACCTTGTTGAATTAATGAGGCACACTGGAAAGCAATTTTTCAATGCCAAGCTGGCATTAAAACCTTAAGCTATTAGACCCAGAAAGACAGAGACTACAAAACAAAACCAAGGGCAAGACATATGATTTTAGTAAAACAAGAACAGACTAAATTTACATAAAGTTAAAGCTTTTTAAAAACTTATTGTAGAATGTATTTACCAAATTGCTTTAAGAGAATTTCTTGCACTAGGTTCATCAGATTACCCTAAAAATCACCATATAAAGCAGATGTGACATTCTGTAGAAAAGAACAAGAAGCAATTAATTTATAATTTAGCTTTCAGATACATTATCTGGTTACTGAGGCAATGCAAAACATTACCATCTTATAGTGACATCATCTAATACTTCAGTGGTAAATATAAATACTGAACAGATAAGAGGAATAAAGAGTAAAGCGACGTAAGGTTTTTGAAACACTCTTTATGTGTCATGCACTGTTTCTTGGTGCTTTTATATATGTTACTTCTTTTAACCCTCAAAACAATTTCAGTCACTTAGATAATTTTAAAAATGAGAAAACTGAGGTCCAAAGAAATTCAATAACTTGCCTGAAAGCACCCTGAAAGAAAAAGACTACAATCTTTTAAAAGTCTACTCAAATGCAACACTAAAATTCTGTTTGGTTTTCCTTTTACTGCCTCTCTTGGAAGTTGAATCCTCAAATCTTGATATATTAAAATAAATTCTCTGATTGCCTATATTGTTTATAAAATATATAACTGATAACCTGCTTTTAGACATATTATCAATTTCATTTAATGAGAGAATCACTAACAGGAGGATAACATACAAATGCAAGTAAACATGCAACTCCAATTTTACAGATACTAGGTGTGAGTCTATGTCAGCAAATTCCTATACAGAGAGGAAATTATATATCTTACTTGTCACCTCTGTTCCCAAGTACATGGCACACGGGTAATGGGCTGGGTTATGCCTTTCATGTGCACATATTTGTGACTGTTGATTTCCTGTTGGTGGGTAAGATAAAAGTTTTCCTAAAGTAACTAAGATAACTGGATAAAAGAAGAATGAAAAAATGAAATGGAATCTGCTACAAATAACTTAAAAAACAAAAATCAAAGCAAAAGAAAACAATGGGTAAAACCAAAAAAGACTTATTATTTCCTCCTGAACTGAATTTCCATCTGCTTTTAAATGGCAACATGTTTTTCTATTAACTGGGAGCTAGAGCCAAGAAGCCAAAGACAATGAGGTTCTGGCCACCAGGGAATGGCGGGTGCAGAGATGGCTCAAGGATGCTAACTGCTTCACCCCTTCTGTGGAGGCTGCTCCCTAGTGACCCTATTCCCTTTCCAGCTGGCAACAAACTTCTCCTTGGGACTCTCCTGAGAATTAAAGAAATGCTTCAGTTCTCTGTGTACCCTCTCCAGGGAGAGAAAATGGAGTAGCTCACAGGGGTCTAACAGGCCATTTGAAACACTGGACCTGTGTAAGCTTTTAAGAAACAATGTTGACTGGGCAAAATAAAGCACTAGGTTGAAAGAAAACACTTTTAAAAAGTAACTCCTCTAGTTCAGTCATTAAAAGTACCCATATCATCTCTAATCACTCTCTACAGCTTTTTTTTTTTTTAATTTTATTTATTTATTTGACAGAGAGAAACACAGCTAGAAAGGCAACACAAGCAAGGGGAGTGACAGAGGGAGAAGCAGGCTTCCTGCCAAGTAGGGAGCTCGATGTGGGGCTCGATCCCAGGACCCTGGAAGAATGACCTGAGCCAAAGGAAGATGCTTAACAACTGAGCCACCCAGGGGCCCCTCTACAGCTTTTTTTATTGTTGTTATTTTTTAAAGTAAGCTCTCTGCCCAATGTGGGGTTTGAATTCACGACCCCAAGGTCGAGGCACATGATCTGCCTCTGAGCCAGCCGGTCACCCCTCTCTATAGCTTTTTAATTAAAAATAAAGATTAGGGTGAGCCTGGTGGTGGGTACTGAGGGCACGTATTGCATGGGGCACTAGGTGTGGGGCATAAACAATGAATCTTGGGATACTAAAAAAATAAATTATTATAAAACAAATAAAAATAAAGATTAAAAAAACACAACAGTTGAACATGTTATGTTTCTAAAAGACAGATTTCCTCATCTGTGTCAGTAATTTCCTCATCTCTGGCTCACCTGGCCAAATTCTTGTTCATACAGCTAAGACAGTATAGTCTAAATGAACAGATAATGCATAATTTAATATATTAATTATTTGATATTGGTGTTACAACTCTCTGGTGAAGACCAATAACTTATTAGTATTTGCATTTTATACCAAGAGTGGCCACTGAGACACTCCCTAAATTTGAAAAAGTAGCTATGGCCGTAGTAAGGTGTATTGCCACACAGTTGAGGGCTCTCCTTATAATAATGACAAAGGGAAGTCTATTTTACCTAAATATGATTTTAAAAATCTTTTTTTCTTTTTCAGTTGGCTAAATGTTTGTTAAATATATACTGTGTAATAGGTTCTGTGCTGAAGGATCTGGCCTTAGATGGAGGAGGAAACAAATGAGGTACATCGGTGGTAAAGCCCTGGATCAGTAGGAGTCACACGACTGAGGCTCCAGATTGAATTTGTTTTACTGTTAACAACAACCACAAAACTAAATCGGAACTAATTTTGGCTTTCAACATTGATGCACCATTTTCATTCTGAAGGAAAGCGGTGGGGGGAAAGATAGGCTCTTATATTTTATTTAAAGCTAAATGTTGTCTGTCTTAAACTTCCTATTTATTAATTTTAAGACTTTTAAGAAAATCATAGTGCTTTTGAAACAATAGGGGACCTGTGTGAACTGCCTAAATGATCAGACCAAAAAATGAGCCCCAAAATAAATAATATGGAACAAATCTGTCTTTACACAAATTGAAAACTCCAGAACTACTAAGAAATAGGTCTGTATAAAATTTCTGAAGTCGTAATAATATATGGAGTATCATTAGGACCAGGGTGGGATATACTTCCCCCACCCAACCATTATGGGATCCAAAAACTGTAATTCAAGGAGGGCAGAATTTTCTGCTATTTTTCCCTTGTGACTATTTTTAGAAGATCTGATATAAAAAATTATCAGAAATGAATGTGCTTATATTACAGATTGAGTAAGATATGTACTACATCAGAACTAACAAGCTGGTACAATAATTCCTGGCACCAAATGAGTTTTTTCCTTTGAGCCAGACAGAACCTCATAGGCTTTGATTTTTGTTTTGCACTTCTAGGCTACCACCATGAATTACTTCAAAGTGAGAAAGGCATATTTGCACCTTGCTAACTGTTTTTCTACTTCACTCAGCTCAAATGAAAGATTTATGGTTTCTTCTCTATGCTGCTTCCTGTAAACTGACCTATCATATACATGATGCCAGCCCTTGGTCTCCCAACAAGAACTGAATTCTAGAAGTGCTGAAGCAGTCAGTTAACAGCAACTCTATGTTCATTTTAACCTAATGGACAGTCATGTCAAGAAGATGCTCATATGGATTATTTTTTCAGACAGAACTTAAAAATGTATGTACTTCAACTGCTTCTTAAGGTACTTTCCACATGACTTCTTTTCCCTCCCAGTGAAAATGAAAAATCAAAGGGAGAAAATCAAACATACATAGTTCATAGTTGGGATGAAACAATGAGGAGATTTGGGATTTATTTTTAGTTGTTGTTATTAGCTGTGACTGAATGACATACTCAGCCCAATTCTACATGTAAATTTACCTGCAATACTGAGTACAATAATGACCTATTATGTATTAATCTCTTTGGTTTTTACAGAAGACAGATTATAAACAATAGCAAGCAGACAGAATGCCGAGTCTTTCTGTTGGATAATTCAGAATAAAAAGAATTTGTAATTTATTAAACATATATTAATTTCCTTGTACAAATCCCTATCAGTGGTATTCAGAAGCTATTTCTGTGTTGAGGACGAGAGTCTGTTTTTCTTGAGAAATGCAGGTAGAAAAATGCAAAATTATTTTAATGGAATTTTATTTTGTAAATAAAAATAGCCTAAGCAAAAAACTCCTAAGGAGAGGAAGAAATGTTTATCTACCATACTTAAAAACTTTCACATTTTCACAGAGGTCTTGCTGTTCTTATTGAGAGTATACTTTCACAGCTAAGGGTAGATTATAGACTCTGCCTTTTATAGTTTTTATTATTTATTTATTTAAATATTTTATTTATTTGATAGAGACATGCATGTGCAAGAGACAGAGAGAGGGAGAGAGAGAGAGAGCACGAGCAGGGGGGAGGGTCAGAGGGAGATGTTGACTCCCCACAGAGCAGGAAGCCCCTTGTGGGACTCGATCCCAGGACCCTGCAACCATGACCTGAGCTCAAGGCAGATGCTTAATCAACTGAGCCACCAAGGCGCCTCTTTTACACTTTTTACGAATTTTTGTTAATATATAAGTAGACTGATAGACTGACATAATTTTCGAAAAAGGATAAAAGATGGTAATAATACAATCTCTCTGCCAAGTCTTGTACTTCTGAGCACTTGCATGATATGCTAATTTCATTTTTTATGATCTCTATAAGAAAACAGTATGTAGAATTGTGTTCCATTTCTATTTGATAGGTCAAGAAATCAAAGTTCAGAGAAATGTGTGAATGGCTGGAAGCTGATGTATCTAGAAAGCCCAAAGAAACTTCTACTTCTAGTCCAACGTTCTCTCTACTATATCATGTTAATTCTCTGAAGACTACATTTTGAGAAGTAACAGAAGCCAGGTAAAAACAATTGAGATATAATAGAGGCTGGTAAAATGCAATGTAGTTTAGTGATTATCTGTCATATAGTGCATTTCCCGTTTTAAGATTTCTTAACAGACAGTTATTTAATACTGTTGGTATCAAGCAGTCTTTTTGCTAATGACCCCAACGCACTGCTTTCCTGCCACCAAGGTATTTTGAACAGAACTATCTTACCTCTGCTCCTGAATATGTATCTGTTTGGAGGATGAGTTCATCCAGATCCACATCATTACTGATTGGCATAGAGTGAAATTGCAGGTTAAATATTTCCCTTCTTGTTGCTGCATCTGGTAAAGGCACATAGATGATTCTGTCAATCCTTCCAGGTCGCATCAAAGCCTATAAAGAAGATGAGACAATGCAGATCAACCAAGCTCAGAACTGGCTTCCACATGAAAGGTATCAAAGAGAGGGGAGGTCTAGAATCTCATGAATAACCTGCTACTATCCATAATTACTATATAAAACAAGTACTAGTGATTTTATAATCTATTTCAAAGATTCAAACAAATAAATAATGTTCAGAGTACTTTTGAAAACAGTAAAGCAATACTTCTGAGAGGCTTTCTACTTTTTAGCAACTGTCAAGTCAATAAAAGATGGCTATTTTCTTTTAGGGAAATGTGTAATATGACTTGCATTCATTATATCAAAAGACTTTTTTTTGGAACTTCCTGCAATAACTCTTAAAATATGGGTTAAGCTGTTTTAGAGAGCCCTCAAAATAGCACAGCTTGATAAAAGAATACTTCTAGAGCTAAAAGTAGTCAAATGAACTTCCATCATATTTTACTGAAGGCTAGTCCCTAAATTACCTCACAGCTAATGAATTCATCTATTCATAAAATTTTATCAAGCATGCACTATATACCAGACACTGTCTTTGGTACTAGAAAATAGCATGAATAAGATAGATATGTGTAAAAGTGATTGTGGTGATGGTTACATATGCCCGTGGGTATACTAAAAGCCACTGAGTTGTGTATTTTAAATGGGTTAAATTTTTAATGTAAATTCCATCTCAATTAAATTCTTAAAACAGATATGGGTCTACAATGTGTACGTGTATTAAGGAGCTGGGGCAACTTTTATTGGGGTGGTAAGAGAAAGTCTTTCTGAGGATATAACTTATGCAGATACCCAAGGGAGTCAGCCTTAGAAAGATATGGAGGAAGATCATTCAACGTATCAAGTACAAAGAGCAAGAATGACTAATATGTTCTAGGAAAAGAGAAAAAAATCTGTGGTAGAGTGAATAAAGGGAAAAGAGATAGAAAATGAGGTCTGAAAGATAGGAATAGGTAGATCATGAGGCTGTAAAAGATATGGTAAAGACTATGGATTGTATTTTACTTGTAAAGAGTAAACCCACTGGAAGGTTTTTAAGTAGAAGGTGAATTGGTAAGATTTACATTAAAAGCGTACTCATGGGATGATATCAAAGGTCTAATTTGTGTAACTAGAGTCCCAGAAGCAAAGGAAAGAGAAGATAGAGCAGAAAAAATAGTTGAAGAAAAATGAGCCAAAATTTCTCCAAATTGGTAAACAAACAAATTTACAGTCAAGAAGCTCAGTGCATTTAAAATAAAATAAAGAAAACCACACCCAGACATGTCATAGCAAACTGCTGAAAACCAAAGACAAAATCTTGAAAGCTGCCAGACTGAATACATAGAACAATAATTTGAATCACCAATAACTTCCAATCAAAACAATGAAGGAAAGAAACCAGCAGAACAACATCTTTAAAGTGCTGAAAGAATAAAAATATCATTCTAGAATTCTGGTACCAGTGAAAATATTCTTTAATGATGAAGGAAAAATTAAGTCATTTGCAGATAAAAGAAACCAAGAAAATTTGTTTCTAGCAGAATGGCACTACAGAAAATGCTAACTGATGTTCTTCAGGTTTGAGAGAAATGACACTAAATGAGAAATTGAATCTTCAGGAAGAAAAGAAGAACACTGGAAATTAAATACTACAAAACTGTACATGTCATCCACCTCCAAAAATTAATCTTGCTGCTGACATAATAAAAAAATGGCATTTCTTGAAGATTTAAGAGACATTCACTTATAAATAATGAAGCACAGCACATTTCTATGTGTGCACTTTTGAATGAAATACCCAGAAAAAAGGTTTGATAGAAATGAAAACAAAAAATAAGAAAGACAGGAACTCTAACATGAACATCTTGTAATTAAAAAACAAAAAAACAACAAAAAAAAAGCCCTGAAAATATAGCTGAGGCCACACATAAAATACTCTAAAAAATACAAACATCAAAACCTCATATGGTTGCATGGTGGAAATTAGGTCTTAAGAGAATCAGCGTACACACACACACACATCATGATATTCTGTAATAAACTGTGAGTAATAAATTGTCCTCAGTCTCTGACCCAACAAATGTCTTTAGCCAAGCCCCCATAAATTGTTGAAGGCTAACTTGTTAGCTTTCAAATAGGGTAAAGTCTCAGAATCTTTATAGTTCCTGACATGTATGCTCCTAATAATGGAGCCTCAAAATAATATAAAGCAAAACCTGACAGGATTAAAGAGATAAAAAGGTAATTCCACAATCCCAATATAAGATTTTAACTCTTCTCTTAGCAATTACAGAACAACTAGAAAACAAGTAAGCAAAGATAGGGAGGACTGAGGATCTGAACAAGACTATCAATCATTGTGACTGAATTGATTATGTATGGACCTCTATACCCAACAACTGCAGAATACTTATTTTTTTCGAGTACACTTGGTATAATCACTAAGAGAGCTCATATGAGCCATTAAACAAAACTCAACAAATTCAAAAGGAATGAAATCATACAAATAGTGCTCTGACTATAAAAGGGCAAAATAAAAATGAGTAACAATGAAACAGAGGAAAACCTCAAGCACATGAAAATTAAACAACACCCTTCTAAATAAACCACAGGTCAAAGAAGAAATCACGAGGAAATTAGAAAGTGTTTCAAGTTGAATGATAATGCAAATCTAGTATATCAAGATTTGTGGAATATACTTAAAAGTAGTGCTAGAGACAAATTTATAACTTTAAGTGTTTATGGTAGGAATGAAGTCCAAAATTAATTATCTTAAGGTTTAGGAGTACATACAAGGAAGGAAATAATAAAGATGAGTGCAGAAATCAATGAAATAAGAAAGAAACAATAGAGAAACTGGAAGTCAAAGGTAGTTCTCTGGAAATATTTTTAAAAAGATTTATTTATTTATTTTAGAGAGAGAGAGTGAGTAGGAGTGTGAGGGGCAGAGGGACAGAATCTCCATGCAGACTTCACACTCAGCGCAGAGCCCAGTGTTGGGCTTGATCTCACAACCCATGAGATCATGACCTGAGCTGAAATCTGGAAAGATTTTTAAAAAACTGATTAAATTCTAACTAGACTGTACAAGGATAAAAGACAGAACAAATCACTAACATCCGAAATGGAAGAGAAGTTCTCATTACAGATCCTACAGATAGCAACATGAATAAAAGAGAATACTACGAACAACTTTATGACAGTAAATTCAAAAACTTTGATAAAAAATAAGTTTATTTAAAAATCCAGTCATCAAAATGGACACAAAATGAAATAAAAAATCAGAATGACCCTCTATTTTTTAAAGTGAAATGAATTAATTAAAGATTTATTATGACTTTTACACCAAAACCACTCTAGACTGAGATGTTTTCAGCTCTGAATTCTTTAAAGAAGAAATAACAAGATTGTACAACCATTTCAGAATAAAGAGAAGGGAACACTTCTCAAGTTGTTTTAGAAGGCCAACATAACACTAACTAACTCCAAAACTTAACAAAGATATCATAAAACATGAAAATTACAGATTAATGATCCTCATGAACACAGACCCAAAAATACTTAAAAAATATTAGCAAATAGAATCTCACAATGTATACAATGAATAAATCATCTAAACCAAATCCAGTTGGTATGATTTACCATATTAATAGAATAAAGGAGGAAATTCACACAATTATTTTACTATGTGCAAAAAAGTTTTGACAAAATTCAAGATCTACTCAATGTTAAAAAACCTTTAGCAAATTAGTAATAGAAGAGAACTTCAATATGAAAGGTGGTATCTAGAAAAACCAACATCTAATATCATAATGTTGAAATACTAAATGCTTTCTCTCAAGGACAAGGTAAAAAATCACCACTTCTACTGAAAAATACAATAGAGGTATTAGTCTTCATGCATAGGCAAAAAGGGCAAAAGATAAAAGATAAAAACTGGCAAGGGGAAAGGAAATACAGAACTTGGAAGAGGAAAAGGTAAAAGTCTCCTCATTTGCAGACGGCATGATTATTTATGTAGAAATACCAAGGAACCTACAAAACTACTAGCAAGATTACAGAATACAAGTTTATTATAAAAATTTTATTTTATATGTTAAGTAGTAACTAATAGAAAATGAAGTTTTAAAAATCCACTTGAGAACACATAAAAAGCATAAAACATAAAAGATAGGAATAAAATTAGAGAACACTTCATTGGAAACTAGAACACTATTGAGAAAAATTAAAGACCTACATAAAGAGAAATATGCCATGTTCATGAACACTCAATATTAAGATATTCATTCTTTTCAAACTTATCTATAGACTCAGTGCAATTCCAACAAAAATTTCATAAGAGCTGACAAACATTTATCTGGAAATGCAAATGAGAATAGTGAAAGCAAGTAAAAAAAAAAATCTGAAGGACGTACACTACGTGATTTCAAAACTTATAATGCTAAAAAAACCAAGACAGTGTGATAAGGTCCAAAGGATATAAATACAGATCAACAGAACAGATAAGGGAGTCCATAGTGGTTCTGTTTTTAAGGCATTCAACTAGGAAAGGAAAGCACTAAAAAAATAATGCTATAACAACTAAGTACTCTTATGTATTTATTTATAAAAAAGTCATTATTTATTTATTTTAAATGATTTCATTTATTTATTTGTCAGAGAGAGAAAGAATGCACAAGCAGGGGGAGCAGCAGGCAGAGGCAGAAGCAGGCTCCCTGCTGGGCAAGCAGCCCCTTGCGGGACTTGGACTTCAAGATCCTAAGATCATGACCTGGGCAGAAGGCAGACGCTTAACCAACTGAACCACCCAGGCATCCCTTATTACTTTATTTTAGAGAGAAAGAGAGCACACAAGGAGGGAAGGGACAGAGGGAAAGGGAGAGAGACTCTTAAGGAAACTCTGCACTGAGCATGGAGCCCACCAGGTTCTTAATCTCATGACCCTGAGATCATGAACTAAGCTGAAACCAAGAGTTGCATGCTTAACCAACTATGTCACCCAGGAGCCCCTAGGTACTCATATTTTTTAAAAAATTATTTTTATTAATTTTTATTTTTTCCATAACCCAGCTACCCTATCCCTCCCCTGTCCCCCAGCAACCCTCAGTTTGTTTCCTGAGATTAAGAGTCTCTTATGGTTTGTCTCCCTCCCCAGTCCCATCTTGTTTCATTTTTGTTTTCTCCCTGCCCTCCATGACCCCTCACCCTGCTTCTCAAATTCCTCCTATCAAAGAGACTGACTTTCTTTGATTGACTTATTTCATTCAGCATAATACCCTCCAGTTCCATTCACATCACTGCAAATGGCAGGATTTCATTCTTTTTGATGGCTGCATAGTATCTCACATCTTCTTTATTAGGTACTCATATTTTAAAAATGAACATTGATCCTTAGTTGACATTTCAAAAACTAACCTGACATGGATCATAAACCTCAATGTACAAGCTAAAATGACAAACTACTATGAGTATATAAAAAATTAACAAACTGGTCTTTAAAAAATCAATTTTTTTCTCTTCAAAAGATACCTTTAAGAAAATAAAAAGGCAAGCTACACAAAGGGATAAAATGTCAATAGACATATCCAACAAAAAAAATTTTGGATCCAATATATATAGAGAACCCTTAAAAATAAATAAGAACACAAGCAAGAGAAAATGGGCAAAACATTTGACTAGAACTTCATAAAGAAAACTATATGTTGGGAAGTAAGTAAATGAAAAGATTCTCAACATCACCAGTTATCAGATCAAAGTAAATTTAAACCACAATGTGATGACATCATTACCTTCTTATAAAATGACTAAAATTAAAGACACTGACAATACCGAAGATTGAAAAAGGATATGGAGCAAGAAGAACTCATACACTGTTAATGGGAATACAGACTACAATAACCACTCTGGAAAACTATTGTTTTCTTAAAAAGTTAAACATTTCCCACCATAACAACCTAGCTACTCTATGTTTAGGTTCAGTTTAGGTTTTTACCCAAGAGGAACAAAAACATATATCCAGATTTGCACAGGATATTCATAGAAGTTTTATTCACAATAGACCCAAATTATAAAGAACCCAAATGTTCACCAATTCATTCACGGATAAACAAAGTATGTATACACATATAAGTGAACACTAGTTGGCAATAAAACAAATGAACTACTTATACACTTAACAACATGCATGTGGTCTCAAATCATTTATTGAGTTAAAGGAATCAGATATGAAAGAATACATTTTAGGGGCACCTGGGTGGCTCAGTTGGTTAAGCAACTGCCTTCGGCTCAGGTCATGATCCTGGAGACCTGGGATTGAGTCCCACATCAGGCTCCCTGCTCTGCGGGAAGCCTGCTTCTCCCTCTCTCACTCCCCCTGCTTGTGTTCCCTCTCTGGCTGTGTTTCTCTCTGTCAAATAAATAAAATCTTTAAAAAAAAAAAAAAAGAATACATTTTATATAATTCCATTTATCTAAAATACTAGAAAAAGCCAATCTAATCTATAATTATAAAAAGCAGACCACTTCAACCTGGGGCAGAAGAAAAGATGGGTTTACCAAAGGGGCAAAAGTAATCTTTTGGGGTTGACTTAAACATTCTGTACCTTGATTGCAGAGGTGGTGACACAGATTTACATATATATTTACATTAACCGTACACTTTAAATTCATGCAGTTTATTATGGTATGTAAATTATAAATAAAGTTGATTTAAAAAGTAGTAACTTATATTTGTCAGATTCTCTGTATTTACCAATCAATTAGTAAATTCAAGGGCATTGGAGATGTTCCCAGATTGTCTTTATCTGGAAAGATTATCCCCTTCAACTAAGCAGTTTGAAAAAAGTCACACGGAGTGGTTAATAAAAAAAAAAAAAGAAGTGGTCAGTAAGAGGTCATTTTTTTAAAAGACTGTATTTATTTATTTGACACACAGAGAGAGATCACAGTAGGCAGAGAGGCAGGCAGACAGAGAGGAGGAAGCAGGCTCCCTGCTGAGCAGAGAGCCCGACAAGGGCTTGGATCCCAGGACTCTGAGACCAGAACCTGAGCCGAAGGCAGAGACTTTAACCACTGAGCCACCCAGGTGCCCAAGAGGTCAATTTTTATGATTTGGCTATGATGATAGATTGGAAGCTATCACCATCATTTCAATCCTACAGTCAACTCTTTTTTTCTCTTTTAAAAATTTACTTTATCATGCTTATGTTTAGAGTTAAAACTCATGGAATCAATGCTATTATATCTCATACCAGTGCTTCATAAACCACTCCAGGAAATGTTAACAGATGTAATATAGAAAAGGATATTCTTGTTAAATAACATTTGGGAAACAATGGGTAGAAGCAAAATTAAAAGGGTTTCTTCCACATGCAAAAATTTTTGGTACCCATATTAATAGATATTAAAAATTTCTAAGAGAAGGCTACAGTAGTATATACAAATATTTTCCCAAATTCTAATCATAAAACATCTCAAAAGTTAATATTCCATTTTTACTTGGGAGAATGCTGGTGTGTACTTTTCTACATATGACTCAATACCTACAATATGGTGTATGTCTACCAGATAGATAACTATTAATTCTTAAGTTATGTATAAATTGGCAAGTAAAAAAGTCAATTAACAAATATACAGTAAAGATAACTTCCTTTGTTTAAAAATGACTGTTTTAATTATTTGAAGACTGTTCTCCACACCTGATGGTAGAACATGTTAAACATTAGTTCTTAATTTTTTTTTTAAGATTTTATTCCTTAAGTAATTTCTATACCCAACATGGAGCTTGAACTCATAGCTCTTAAGTCAAGAGTTGCATGCTCTTCTGGCTAAGCCAGCCAGGGGACCCAGAACATGTTCAACATTAGTAAAAATGATGCAATATCAGCTTCCTTGAAATATACTTTATAATTAAGTATTCAAACTGCCTTTTAATTATGGGGAATCACTTCTTCCCTACCTAAAACATATCCAGGATTTAGTAAATTAGAATGATTCTAATAAATATATGTTTTCAAATTATTAAAAATATTAGTTAAGGCAAATAACATTAATGTTTATATCGCCCTTAAGACTCTACAAACCACTTTTCACATGCTGCATTTTACTTAATATTTTTCCAAATCCTGCGAAGTATTGTCATACCCCTATTAAGAAAAAGAAAATGAAGCCCAAGAACACAAGAACACACAATAAATGGCAGAAAGTAGGCTGAATGTTGAATCAGTCCTCTTTTTACTTTACTATCTATCAGTGCAATGATACAGACTATAGATGAACAAATAAAAAAAATTCTTGTTCTGAAATATGATATAGTTAGCGAAAAAAATTTAAGTAATTTTTGCATCAAAAAAAAATTATTATGTATCTGCTGTGGGCCAGGCCCTGTTTTAGGTGCTGGGGAAATAGCTGTGAATAGCTTGGTTATTTTTTTAAAGTTGAAGTTATCCTTTTCACCCTTGTGGGAAAACTCATATTGTAGGCTATTTTAAAATTTCCTTTTTAATAGTTGGAAAAGCAACACAGCAAGAGATATAGAGCACACACGTCATCTAAGTCACTGGAACAACACTCAGCATGCATCTGTGTGCGCCCCCGCCCCCCGCCAACACACAAGTTGTAACTGTCCCTGGGCAGTGCAAGTTGAGTACGCTTCAATGATTATAATGTTGTCTGGGCCAGCAGCCAGCTGGTCTTTTTCTGGTCTGATCTTGTCAGTGAAAGTTAGCTTAAAAAATAGTAGGAAAGAGCTTTTCTTCCTGTAGAACCGTGAATGAGTTAACACCCTTCCTAGAATTTCTTTAAAAATACTGTTCTGGGATATTAGGGTGGAAGAATGTATTCTGAATGATGGCATGTTATTTTAAAATCAACATATGACAACTCTCAATGAAAAAATAAGCCAAGCCTTCCTAACACTCCTCCGAGCCCTTCTAGCCCCAAGGTCATAGATACTGTGGCTGCTACCTTAAGATTCTGTTTAAAAATATCATAGGGCAAACCGCCTTTTCAAGAGAACTTACCCAAGACCTTGGCAAGTCCCTACATCTCAGCCCTAGTTTCTTCATGTGTGAGAAGGTGGTTCTTTACTCAGAGCGGGCTGTGTACATCTGACAAGAATTCTCCTCAAAATATACAGATGAAGAAACATCCCCACACAATTTTTTTGAATAATCCCGTAAAGTTCACCTGAAATCTGTTTGTGCACCCAAGACTACAAATTATCAAGTGTCCTTTTATATGGGACTTCCCACCCTGATTCTAGGACTCCGTTATAGTATCTTTCCCAAGGAAACAAGACAAAACCCAAGAGGGAGACGAACCATAAGAGACTCAATCTCAGGAAACAAACTGAGGGTTGCTGGAGGGGAGGAGGTGAGTGTGATGGGGTGGTTGGGTATGGACACTGGTGAGCATATGTGCTATGGTGAACGCCGTGAGTTGTGTAAGACTGATGAATCACAGACCTGTAGCCCTGAAACAAATAATACATTATGTTAAAAAAAAAATCAATGTATCATCATTCATGGAGAAAATAGTTCCAGAAACTGGGAAGAGAGGTGGACCTCTGGTAACAGCTCTGATTTATTAAAAACCAACCAACCAACCAACCAACAAAAGACCCCACAAAAACCCTGAACTTATTCTCCTTCTAAATTTGATGGAGAGGCAGTAGGAATGGTTAATGCTACTTCTTAATTTGCTCTTGAAATGGTCATTTCTCCTCCATCTTCTTTACTACATATTTATGTGTTTGTCTTTACTGTCTGTCTTTCCCAACAGGCTGTAGGCTGTTTATAACGGCAGGGATCATAGTCTTCTATTCAACACTGTAAACCTTGCAACAGCACATATAAGGCACTCAACAGAGTTGAGACAACACAGTATCTAGTCTAGACTATCAGAATCACCTTGCTAGTTGTTTCTCTGCATACAGTCTTATTCCTTCCTTCTTCTCTCTCTCCTGACCTATATCACTGCTAAAGTGTTCATTCACACACTCTCTCTCTCTCCTCTTTTTTTTAGAATTTATTTATTTGACAGAGAGAAACACAGCTAGAGAGGGAACACAAGCAGCGGGAGTGAGAGAGGGAGAAGCGGGCTTCCTGCCCAGCAGGGAGCCTGATGCAGGGCTTGATCCCAGGACTCCAGGATCATGACCTGATCTGAAGGCAGATGCTTAACGACTGAGCCACCCAGGTGCCTTTTTTTTTTTTTTTTGG
>PITA01016948.1:0-13939 GCA_004023965.1 Spilogale gracilis | reverse complement strand
ATCATGCCCTGAGCGGAGGGTAGATGCTTAATGGGCTGTGCCACCTAGGTGCTCCAAAAGTTATCATTCTTATACCGCAAACACTGTAATCTATTTTATAACCATTTAATGGCACCTCAAGGGAAAGAGTCAAATTCAGACTTTCAGGCCGCTATAATTTTGCTGTGACTCTCCTACTTTATCTGCAGCTTAAGCACACCTAAGCACTCACAGTTAGCCAAAAACACCATGCTTTCTTCCTCCTTGTCCTTACACATATTTCTCTCTCTGCTCAGAATATTTTATCTCCTTGTTTACCTCACAAGTTCTACTTCTTGTTCAAGTCTTAGCTTAAAAGTCTTCTTCTTATTATCTTCTATGACTCTACCAGCTTCCTATAATTTGTAATTTGGCATACATGTTAAGAGTAAGGATAAAAAAATCGGCCTAACTGGGTTAAAATTCTAACTCCCCCATTTATTAGCTGTGTGTTTGGACAGATCATTGAAACCTGTTGGTACTTTAGAAACCTTAACAGTCCTAGTCTCTACTCAGAGGATGGGTCTATGAATTGAATAATATAATATATATAAAGTGGTCAGCACAATGCTTGGCACATGGCATGGGTGCTTCAATTAAGATGCTATTACTATTATTACTGTTCCTGTATAATTATCCCTAGGATTTGACCAAGCTAATTAAACATAGGAAACGCCTATTATCTTTGGAACCTAGTACATGGTAGACGTTAATGTTCTTTGAATGAATGAAAGAAAAAATTTCTAAAACTATGAGATTAGGATGTTATAAAAGTAGGCTTAAAACACAGATTGTTTAAAAAGATTTATTTATTTTGGGGGGATGGGCAGAGAGAGTCTTAAAAAGACACTATGCTGAGCACAGAGCCTAAGGTGGGGCTCAATCTCATGATCCTGAGATCACAACTTGAGCTGAAACCAAGAGTCCAACACTTAACTGACTGTGCCACCCAGGTGCCCAAAACACAGATTCTTGATGTAAATTTCTAAATCTCAATGTTAAAAAGGACTGCTATTTAACAAGTCTACTTCCTTTTTCCTCACCCTGCTTTTATCACAGCCCCTGAAATGCTCAGTTCACAGCCCTTTAGTAATAGAGCAAGGAGAATTTATAGCAACATGCTTGCTCTCTTCAACAGAAATCTGATAAAGGAATCACTAATGGAGAGGAGACCCTAGAACATGCTTGTATTTATTAAATCTTTCCATGTTGTTGGCCCACATTACTCAGCCTAGAGATGTCCAGTTGACTTCTGGAAATGTTTTTTATTTTTGACTTTAGCTGCTATCTTTAAAAATTTTTATTTTCAACTTTATTGAGGAATGATTGAAAATATAACTGCATATATTTAAGTGACATGATTTGATATACATATACATTATGAAATGATTACCAAGATCAAAGTAATTAATATATCCATCAACATATCCAACATAGTGAACTCAATTTTGTATATAGTGAGAATACTTAAGATCTATTCTCAGCAAATTTCAAGTACACACCCCTTATTAAATATACTCACTATGCTGAATATTAAATCCTCAAAACTTACTCATCTTATAACTGAAAGTGTACCGTTTCACCAAATTGTCCCCATTTCCTTATAGCCCCTTGGCAACAACCATTCTACTTTCGGTTTCTAGAAATTTTGTGTGCGTGTGTGTTTAAGATGACACTGTAAGTGATACCACATTATTTGTCTTTCTCTGTCTGGCTTATTTCACTTTAGCTACTATCTTTTAAGGCTTGAAGTTCTTAATGTTTCAGGAATATAATTTCATAATATCTTTTATGCAATTCAGTAATCCAAAAGCTTAATTAGACTGAAGGAAAAATAGTTTTAGGGATCAATAAAATATTGCTTATTTTATTTTGCACAACCCATTCAAGCCCTTGCAAGAAACACTCTTGATTATATTATTTTGTAATTAAACTTTGAGACAATGAGAAAAAAATTATATAAAGTATACTTAAGTTGGGGAAATATCTGCTGAACAGGTATCAGGAAACAAATGGATTTTATATAAAATTTGAATAAGAAAATCTTAACTATCCATATGATATTTTGAAAGTATCTAAAAAAATCAATTGATAAACTTTTTTTGTATGCAAAGCACTATTAACAATACAGAGAAGCATAATACTTGGTCCTTACTTTTAAGAACTTAACGTATTAAAAGCGGAAAACAGTCAATGTACAGAGTTAAGTACAAGTTTTAATCAACAGGCTAAGCTAGCAGAAAAGATGACAAAATACACGAACAATTGCCACATTAATTAAAAATTTAAGGGGGGGCGCCTGGGTGGCTCAGTTGGTTAAGCGACTGCCTTTGGCTCAGGTCATGATCCCGGAGACCCGGGATCGAGTCCCACATTCCCCTGCTTCTCCCTCTCTCACTCCCCCTGCTTGTGTTCCCTCTCTGGCTGTGTTTCTCTCTGTCAAATAAATAAAATCTTAAAAAAAAAAAAATTTAAGGATGAGAATTAAATTGGAACTTGACAAATGCTGTGATACTAATGAGATAAAATCAGCATTTACCAAATTGATATATATCTTATTTATTTTTTTTTTTTTAAAGATTTATTTATTTGTGAGAGAGAGAGAGAAGGAGAGAGAGAAAAACGGGCAGGGGGAGCAGCAGAGGGAGCAGCAGACTCCTTGCAGGGCTCTATCCCGGGACCCTGAGATCATGACCTGAGCCAAAGGCAGATGCTTAACTGACTAAGCCACCCAGGAGCCCCTATAAAACATTTTTAGAAAGACAGAAATGATTGTGAGGAACATATTAGGGATCAAGATCAATGACAGTTAAAATAAGCAATAGCCTCTGTTGAACAAGGACCAATTTTTAGAATTCTTCTTTTATAGCTTTTAGCTTAGTAAATCTTCTTATAAGAAATAACTTGACATCTTTTAATTTGATATAGTATAACTGAGTAAGCAGTAATGATATGTATTTATACTACACTCATCATCCTTTACATAAGTAACTCCTTTCAGGTGGTATATTTGATACCATGGGGAATATAATCTATGGGGGAAAGAATGGTTTACAAACGTCAAGGAAGTGACAGTTTTTATTTGTATTTTTAAAAACATAAAATCACTATTGGTGCAGTAGGAACATCTAAGCTTAAAATTAAATGATTACATCTGTCTTAGAAAATGGAAAGTGAGAATTTTCAAGAGTTAAAATTAGTTGACTTAAGACTTTGGAAATGAGGCACTTTAAATTTCCTTTAAAAACAATCCAGAAACACTTCCCTGATCTTAGTAAGCTGGACCTTAAATGGCAAGCAGGGGAAATTTACTGGGCTGAGAAAGTAGGAAAAGGCCGAGCAAATACTCTGCACAAATAACTAAAGGTACAGCAATGTAAACACCATTCCTGTGAGGGAAGAAGGTTTACTATGGTCACAAGGTGAGACAGACCTTCTCAGCTGCTACACAGCGAACAGATTACAGTCGTGCTAAGAGTCTGCTTCCTTCAGCTCTCAGGCGGGTCAGGAGCCGAGAGAAGCCAGAGGCTCTAGAGGGTCAGACAGGGACTTTATCCAGTTATTATCCTTTATGTGGCAGGTCACAAAAAATTTTAACAAGCACTTAAAGGAGGAGGAGGAATCTTGAAAACATGGGGGCATGAAGGTAGATGAAGTAAAAACAAAAAACTCCAGGGATATGATTATATACATACAGTGGGCCATGTCAAGGACTGTGGTCTTCATCTTACAGCCCATAGGAAACCGTGGAAGGTCTTTAATCAAGTGAAGGGCAGGCTCAATTTTTGTTTAAGAAAGCAAACAATTCTGGCAGCCATGTGGAGGTGGCACAGGAATGAAGTGTAGCTTCCAGTTAGGAAGCTAATACAATCTTGAGGTCTTAAATTAGAACAGGAATAATAACAGAGGCAGTGAACCTGTAAAGGACGATTTAAGAGATATCTTTGATGTAAACCGCCCAAAGTTTTCAACTTATTATTAGACATTTCCCTCTTTGACAATGCCTCTCCGTTTTGCAAAGGAAGATAAAGATAAAGCAGGAATTTATTTTTGATAGATTTGTATTTGTATCTGTATTTTGCAAAGAGAACAACACCTGCCCAATTAAATCTGGATCACATAAGCAGTTTTTCAACTGCTGGAAATGCTTTTTTAGAACAACATTTTAATTCATATTACAGCTACTTACAATATTCAGTCACTCCTAGAGCTGAGGGGGTTTATAGTGCTCAGTTTGAGACTTCACAGAGCCATTCAATCCCACAAACATATGCTGAGTATCTACTTATGTGCCAGGCACAGGATTAGGTACTAGAGTTACAACATTCTTTGTTCTTGGAAAAATAATTCTTTTAAAAAGGATTTCTGTATGACAACATCTGAGCATGTGTTTGTATGAAAACAAATAAGTCAGTTCGTCTGTAGGCTGTCTAATGTTGGGCTTGCTCAGTTTTGTAAAAACCCGTAGCGCTGTGCAAGAAAAGACTTGATGCATTTAACAGCAGGGGTGTAGAATGAACCACAGTATCTGGAAGGACTTGATGAATACAAAAGAGTAAAGAAAACAGAACAACATCAACACATATACACACTCTCAAATTCTCTCACTAGAACGTTTTTCATCCATTTCTATTCAAAAGGCCCTCTTACAAAGCCAAAACAGTATTTACCTAGAACTACTCTTAAGTTTTCCTCTTATAAAAAGTGAATATCCTTTTTGATAAACTACAGAGGAAAACAACACACTTAATCTTTTGAACATCTCTATTCCATCTTTTAAAAGTTCTCCATAAGGTAGAAGGATGCGGAGGCAGACTTCCTTACACGTACACATTGATTGTTATAGTATTTAAATATCAACAAACCCATAGGCTCCAAACAGAGGTGAAGGCTGAGGGGTGGTGGTGAAGGGCAAGAATCACCTGTCCCCTGCTTATTTCTCCAGTGTCATTTCCCATTATTTGGCCCCTCCCTGCTGTTAACTTTCTGCTAATACTGAACTCCTTACAGTTCCCTGAAAATAGCATATCCCCACAGACCTCTGTATGTGCTGATCTCTGTCTGAACAGTCCTACCCACCCCATGTCATGTACTCCAGGAAAATTCTAGTTCTTTCTTCAAATCACTTCTGCACACACAAAAGAATATTTTCTTCTTTATATTACTTGTAAACACCATTCACCTGTCTGTTGCATATATTACATTATAACATCTGTTCACATGTTCTAATGCCCTATCAAACTATAAGGTATTTGAGGGACACACATTTTTCAAAAAAAAAAAAAAAAAGTTAGTTCCTCAAAACGTAAAGTGATCTACCTGTAGAAACCTATCTACCAGATGGAGAAGCATGCAGACAAGAAATATGTAAGATATCAGGTGGTATCAAAAATACACTGCTGAGAATATGAATTTTCTGGATAGTTGGATTTTTTAACTAATTATATACAAATCATTTTTAAAAACTTCAAATAGAAATCTTCTGACATATACTATGTACAATGAATGATGTGTTAAATATAAGTGAAACTTTTCTTATTGATTCAATCTTTTCTACCTCTCTCATGATTAAACATTATTTGGTGCTAAAGGAAACTGTGTTAAGGATAGAGAGGTAGCAAAACATATTATACAGTGTGCTTTGAAGGGGCACTGCAGAACCAATGGGACTGACTGCTGAGCAGCACTACAGAGCTGGACAGATGCCTCCTTGCCCACACTTGTAGGGTTCACAATATTTCTATAGTCATTAAGCTGAACACCGGTGTTTCTTTGCCTCCGCTCCACAAATGGACTGATCATTTCTTTGTTCCCCTCCTGCCAACACCCCAATTTTTAGGGTGCAAAATATCAAAGTATAGGAAGTTCTTTCTTTTTCTTTTAAGGATTTATTTAGTTGAGAAAGAGCAGTGGGTGCCTATGTGGATGGAGGGGTAGAGGGAGAGAATCTTGAGCAGATTTCTCGCTGAGGCAGAGCCCTACCTGGGCTCAATCTCATGACCCATGAGATTATGAGCTGAGAAGAAACCAAGAGTCAGACACTCAGCTGAGGCACCCAGGCATCCCTAGGAAGGTATTTCTTCCCAATCCCAACACCTAAAAGTGCAGGGCTATTTTACCCTGTTTCTTTGCCCCCTTTTTTGGAATAAAACCTTTCAGGCTGGGGCTGACCCACTTCTGAGCTCTGTGACCATCCCTACTGCATTCGTTTGGCTATTCAATGCACTTTCTTCTTCCTTGTTTAGCACACCTCTTTTTTTTTTTTTTAAGATTTTATTTATTTACTTGACAGAGAGAGAGAGATCACAAGTAGGCAGAGAGGCAGAGAGAGAGGAGGAAGCAGGCTCCCTGCCGAGCAGAGACGGATGTGGGCCTCGATCCTAGGACCCTAAGATCATGACCTGAGCCTAAGGCAGAGGTTTAACCTACTGAGCCACCCAGGCACCCCAGCACACCCTTTATTTATTTATTTATTTTTAAGATTTCTTATTTATTTATTTGACAGAGAGAGAGAGAGATCACAAGTAGGCAGAGGCAGGCAGGGAGAGGAGGAAGCAGGCTCCCTGCCGAGCAGACAGCCTGACACGGGCCTCAATCCCAGGACCCTGAGATCATGATCTGAGCCGAAGGCAGAGGCTTTAACCCATTGAACCACCCAGGCACCCTTTCTTATCTTTGATAATATATACTATAGGCTTTTAAAAAATTTTTAACTCTTTCTTAGTTCAAAATTCTGGCTCTATTCCTTACTAACTGAATTTTAATACAGTGGTTTTTGGCACTCACATGCAATAACGAGAAGCATCTGAGATATAGAACACAGTTTAATTCTGGCTCTGTGAGATATATGGGGCTGGACCATACAGTTTGGTAAACTACACTCCACTGGCCAAATCTATCCTATCTCCTGCTACTATAAATAAAATTGCATTGGAACCCAGCCATGTTCAGTCATTTAAGGATTATCTATGGCTGTTTTCACTCTAGGAGAGCAAACCTGAGTAATTGCAACTGATAACTGATACAGACTGACATCTGATAACTAATGTAGGTTGTAAAGTCTAACACATTTACTATCTGGTTCTTTACAGAAAAAGTTTCCAAATCCCTTATAGTAGTGATAGATCCTTCGTCATCCCTTCCTTCTTTCTTTCCTTCCTTCCTCTCTCCATCCTTCCCTCCTCTTTTTTTTCTTTGAAGATTTTAAGTATTTATTTGAGAGAGCATGAGAGTGGACAAACAGGGAGCAGCAGAGGCAGAGGGAGAAGCAGGCTCCGGATGAGCAGCATGGAGCTCAATCACAGGATCCTGGAATCATGACCTGAGCTGAAGGAAGACACTTAACCCACTAAGCCACTGAGGCACCCTTACAGTAGTGATTCTTAATTCTCATTGGGCATCACAATCACCTGGTGAATTTCTGAAAAGTAAGTTTCCTTGGGGTTCTTTCTCCAGAGATTTTTATTCAATCAGCCCAAGTTCAGGGAAATTATTTCCCCAAAGCTCCTCAAGTGACTCTAATGTGCACTCAAAGTCAAACTACGGCTCAGGATTTCTCAAACCTCAGTGTGCATAGGAATCATCTGACTTATTTGTTAATCTAGACAAGTCCCGTGACCTATTGACGCTCCATTTGGATTTACAACTTCTGGAAGGAGAGAGCAAAACTCTGCATATTTATTAAGTATGCCTGCTGACAGGGAGGCATATTTAATATGAGGCAGGGAGTCTTTAGACACAATTTTGAGAGGTGTGGCTTATAGAGCCTGCTCTGAAAAAGCCTCACAGGTATAGCTGAACAGCCCCATGTCCCCAGTAAGGAATCAAGTCATTCTAATTGCTCTTAAGCTTCAGGTTTCTCATCTGGGCTTATTTCTCAACGGGGCTTATTCTCTACCTGCCTTGCCTACCTCATAAGCTCGCTGTGAGAAGTTCTTTATTAGATTTGTCAGTTTCTAATTCCCTGACCAAATTAAGATGATATTGCTTTTGGAAGATTCAGATTATATCTGATATGGTCTTCTAAAAAACTCAACTAATCAACATATAATAAGCAGATAATGTATAGACCATAATTTGAACACTATTTTAAGTATAAAAACAAGATATGACTAAGAATTGTGTCAATGACTTCCTGAAATCAAACCTGAATAATGAGGGGTTTCCAGAAAGCAGGTCACATACTGTAGTGATTATGCAGTGGCTCCTAGGTTGGAACACAAATGTAGTTAAATCCTTTTCATTGTCCAGAGGATTTCAATTATCTAAAGGTTCTTGGACAGGCTTAGGGAAAGGACTACTTGTAAACCCTTAAAATTGTAGGCCAAATTTTGCGTGCATAGTTTTTCAGGACAGTATATCAGATTCCCCAAAGAATCCACTCTCCAAAAGAGAATAAAAACAGTCATTTACCTAAAGTTTCTAGGCCTCAAGATCTGGGTCATATCAGCTCATTTTGAGAAATTCTAATGGTGAGGGAAAAAAGTCTATTATGTGTTATTTCCAAATGCTGGTGTACTGATTTAAAACGAATCCATTTAAAAAAGAAATCTTCGGCTTTCCTTTATTTCTGGTGTTTTCTAAACAAAGTAGGTAAAGAAATTAATAATAATTTTTCCATTTCTGTAAAGGTAACAATATTTATAATAATTTTTTTTAATGTGCCAGAAAAGTCTCAGTTTCATTGCTATTTAATATAAGCAAAAAAGGAATTTGATTATCCTGTGGGAGTATGTTTTTATGGTTCCTGGCCATTGAAAACAGTAGCATTTTCTTACATGGCCAAGTCCAAATGTAAGTGGTGATTGACACTGCTCAGGCATCTCATTATTCAGTAACATCAAGTAGCTGACAAACCCAGAATAACCTGGATTCCACACCATGTTTACCCTATCTTTAGCAAAGAGTTTACTGGCTGTGGTCTTTCCAAATACTCTGGAGTTATGGAAAGAAGTCTAACTTGCTTCTTTACTAAATGTTCATCTCTAGCTAGTACAGTAGACAACTAAGCTTGAAAGTTACATCATGCTAACATCACCTTTGGAACATAGTATCTCCTAAGGAGTGCTGTCTCCAAACTTCTGTGATCACTCATTCATATTATTACAATTAATTTGAGTGTTTCCCCCAATAGTTCTATATTTATTCAAACAGTATATATATGTGTCCTTGTATTAATATATTGTATACATATCACACACACACACCTTTTTTTGACTCTTCATAGGAGCTTTAATTATGATTATAAACATCTCAACAACCGTATTTCCATTAATAGGTGAATGGATAAGCAAATTGTGGTAACACATATATTTTTTAGAAAGAATATTACAGGGGCATCTGGGTAGCTCAGTTGGTTAAGCATCTGACTCCTAATTTTGAATCAGGTCATGATCTCAGGGCCTGCCTTGGGCTTGTGCTCAGTGTGGAGTCTGCTTAGGATTCTCTCCCTATCCCTCTGCCCCTCCCCTGCCCCATATTCCCCCACTTGTGCACTTGCGTGCTCTCGCTCTCTCTCAAAAATACATAAATAAATAGAACGCTACATAAAATAATCATTAATGTAAGTTTCTAATATTTTCTTCCCTCACCCGATGGTGTGTGCATGCATCTTTAGAGATCTCACTCCTAAGTGATAGGTAGTATATATCAAAGGGTATGGATCTATGTATTTCAGACAACCAAATCCTAATCCACCTACTATAAGAACTCCATGCTATGGTTAAGAAGCAATGGAGAGGCTGTTCCAGGATGATGATGATAATGGTGACAATGATAAATACCCACACATGAAATGTACTCTATGCCTGACACTTTAGTGAGTTCTTTATATAACCTAACTCATTTAATCCTCCAAATGTGAGCTAGGTATTATTACTAGTCTCAGCTTACAGATAATGAAACTGAGATAGCAGAGGTTAGGTTACTTCCCCAAGGTCATACAGCTAGTAAGTGGTAGAGCCAGGAGCGGAACACTAGCAATCTAACGGTAGAGCCCATACTCAACCATTACACCAAGATACAGCTTACTTAAGATTCACAGTCAAAAGTAAAGCAAAGACTACACTGTAAACAGAAGTTAGGGTCCTTGCTTTGTCAGTAATGAGGGTAAGGATTATATATATATATATGTATATATATGTATATATATATACATATATATGTATATGTATATATATGTATATTTAAGATTTTATTTATTTATTTGACAGAGAAAAACACACACAGAGAGAAAACACAAACAGGGAGAGTCAGAGAGGGTGAAGCAGGCTTCCTGCAGGGCAGGGAGCCTGATGTGGGGCTCGATCCCAGGACTCTGGGATCATGACCTGAGCCACCCAAGCACCCAGTCAATATTTCTTTTTTAAAGATTTATCCATCCACTTCAGAGAGAGAGAGAACAGGAAGGGCAATGGGAGAGGGAGAGAATTTCAAACAGACTCTCTGCTATGCACGGAGCGCAACTCAGGGCTTGATCTCACCACCGGGAGGATCATGACCTGAGAAGAAATCAAGAGTTAGACCTTAACTGAATGCGTCACCCAGGTGCCCTGAGGGTAAGGATAATTTTTAGCAAACACCTTTTTCTTAATTTGATATGAAGCTAATTAAAGAATCACAGGATATTTGTATCATAAAGATTACTTCTATTTTTAATCTCTTGCATTTACTGAGATGACTGAGGTCCAGAGAGGTTAAATTATGGCAAGAGTCATAATACATGATTGAGTGGGAGAGCTCAGAGGAAGCAGTCTAATAATGTTATTGAACACCTACTATATATTCAGAACTGTGATAAGTACTTTCCTATGGTAATTCAAGCAATCCTCACATTAACACCTAGAAGGAGATATTATTATACCAACTTTACAAGAAAGGAAATAAGGTTCGAAGAGGTTAATAATTGCCAAACGTCAGGGGGACATTAAGCAGTAAAGCCAGAATCTGAACTAAGGTCTGATTCCATAACCTCAGACCTTGGTAACTAAACAATATTCCATTATTCCATACTGCTATCCTAAGACAAATTTCTAGGCAAATTAAAATGTTAGTAAAGTTTTAGAAAAAAATATGGGGAAAAAGTGTCTATAAACCCAGACAAATATGCCTTTGTTAATGGATTGAAGTTTTCCTTTTTTTTTTTTTTTTTTTGGTAATAAGTGCTAAACATCAGGAATGTAAGTTATGTGCATGCCTTTAACTCCGTTTGAGATGGAATCTTAATAAAAGGACATCTTTAGAAAAGATAACAATTATATGTAATGGAATATAGAACCAGAGTCTCCTGGCAATTAATCACCTAGTGCAAACCTATAGGCTGTTTCTGACAGATCCAAGGGCTTTGCCTGAATTGTTGGATAAGATGTGTCTGGACTAGCTTATGAGAAAAGATTCTGTTTAAAGCCTTTGAAAATGTTTTAACATATATTACATATATTGATGTGTGTGCATGTATACATACTGCAGATGGATTTCAGCAACATATGTATGGATATATGTATGTAGTATGTATGAAACTGGAGAACTCATTTTATTGCTCAAATATGTACAAAGCAGCGAAAGCAGCCTTCCTTTACAGCAACAGAGAGCTATCTGTCATTTACCAGAGATACTTCCTGTTTTTAAGCAGTTGGGAAAGCATGATTTCCAACCCAAATACTTAGCTTGGCAAGTTAGTGTTGTGTTGATAGATGCTTTTATAACCACTTTAATTCTACCTTAAATATCAATATGAAAAAGATAGATGATTTGTTTTTCTCCCTCAACTCTCTTTCCTTTCTTCCTCATTCCTTCCCCCCTTCCTTTTTTTCTGCTGCCTTTCCTTGTTTTTCCCTTTCCCTTCCTCTCTCTCTCTCTTTCTTTTCTGGCAAGTTAGTGTTATATTGATAAAAAACTTTTATAACTACTTTTATCCACCTTAAATACCAATATGAAAAAGAGAGATATTTGTTTTTTTTTTTTCACTCAATCCTTCCTTCCTTCCTTTCTTCCTTCCTCCCTCCCTCCCTCCCTCCCTTCCTCCCCACCCTCCATCCCTCCCTCCATACCTTGCTTCCTTTGCTTAAGGCATGGGAGAACACAAGAGAGAAGAGCAGAAAGGGAAAGAAAATATTATAACCAGAACAGGTGGGTGACCAAGTTTAGTATAGCTCAGACAGATGTGGCTGTATCATCTCAAATTTACTCTGAGGGTTGGGGGAGCAGTGATTTCTTTTTATGAAAGAAAAAGAAAAAATTGGAACTCCAGCCAAATATTACAAATCTCTAAAGAGGAGTCTGGAAGTGGCAACTACAAGGCCACCACATTCCCTAACAAAGTATTTTTAAAAATCTTTTATGTGAGCCATGGAATTAACACTGTCTCGGGCAATAAAATTAGTAAGACTGTGGAGGGGGGTGCCTGACTGGCTCAGTTGATAGAGTATATGGTTCTTGATTTCAGGGTCATGAGTTCAGTCCCCATGTTGGGCATAGAGTTTACTGAAAGAAAGAAAGAAAGAAAGAAAGAAAGAAAGAAAGAAAGAAAGAAAGAAAGAAAGAAAGAAAGAAAGATCCCAAATAGGCAATTCTGTTTAAATGATTTAAAAAATGGATTTTGTTTTTCATTACTTGATACTGCTCCTTTAGGTTAGTTTTGGATCTTCTTTAGCTTTTATTTTGTACTTTGTTGTAATAAAGAAGATTTTCTTTAGGAATCGCAAAGTGCTTGCCTGTTTTTCATGATTTCAGTGTGATGATAAGAACTGACATTTAGAATTGGTTAGTAGTATGTTTTTATGTATTTTATCTAATTTTAGGTATTCTCCTTATGTAGAAAGCATTCCCTCTGAATCCTACTGCATCTTGCCATGGTGGAATGTGGCACTGCAATTATCTGCTCTCTTTTGGATTCCTTCAAGTTCCTTGCTGTTTTCCATCCTCATTTCTGCTACTATCCTTGTTCAACATATCATGCGGTCTTAGCTACTACCCAACCTCTTTCTTCCCCATGCATAGCTAGAGAGTGGTTAAAGCTCTGTTTCTACTTTCTCACTTGTCACTCTCATCTCAGTTGACTCCAATTGGTCTGTGTCACTGCACCAAAATGACTCTTCTTACAATTGCCAATGACCTTCAGATTGTTAAATTTTAAGAAATTACTTTTTTTGCACATATCTTGCTTGAACTTTCCGCTGGACTTAAAAAGCCAAATTATTCCTTTGTTCTTAGAGCACTTCTCTCTTGGCTTCTGACACTCCATATTATACCTCTTATTTCTCTGAATGTTCTTATTCAGCCACGTCTGGGGCAGGTTCCTTTTTCTCTACTTTACCTAAACTTAAAGGTTGAAGTTCTGCAGATCTTACACCTAACGTTCTTTTCTTTCTCTTCACTTTCCCATCCATTCCTTTGACTTCAACTACTATCTACAAAAAAAATAATTCCTCAAATCTACATATCAAGTCCACATTTGCCTTCTGAACTCCAGACTCATGTCAAACTTTCTATTTGACATCTCTACCTGGATGTTAAATAGGTATGTACAAATATACATCCCCAACCTAATTCATAATTTTCTTTTCTAAAGTTTTGATGTTTCTAAGCTTCCCATTCTCAGAAAATGACCATTACACCAACCCAGAACCCTAGGAACTATGCCTCTTCTTTCTCACTTCCCACTTTCAAAACTGCCAGATTCTGTGGATTCCAAATAAATACCTCTGTCCACTTTGTTCCACTCCCACCTTTGAACCGCTTTCTTGTGGTTATCCTTGTGTCACATCCCTCAGCAATTGTTCACAGAGCATGCTGGTATGATGAAATGGCTTTTTGATGTAGATGTGGTAATTGCCAGCCACTCTCTACTCATATCCTTAATACCTTCCATTGTTTTCCACTGTCTTTTTTTTTTTTTTTTTTTTTTTTTTTTTTTTTTTTTTTT
>PITA01016947.1:0-44911 GCA_004023965.1 Spilogale gracilis | reverse complement strand
GGGAGCCAGAAGCACCCAGACAGCCTTTGGCTGACCAGAAGTAGATGATGGAGGATGTTCTAAGGCTTCCTTCTCTGGCTTTCAAAAGGTAAGCTTCTAAAAGCCGTGTTATTTGTAACTCCCAAGAGAGGAGCATTCTGGGGGGAGGGCAGAGCCACAAGAGCCAGGCTGTGTCCCCTCCAGAGCTGTGGCATCAATCTGGACACAGGCTTGGGGAGGGGAGGCTTCCTCTCCAGTGCCCCATCTGGAGTAGCAGGAGGAGGTGGGTGCTCCAGAGACCCAGCAAGAACGAGCCTCTCTGGGCTCCTGGTCACAGCCTTAGGCTCTGGGGAGTGGGGCGGGGAGGCAGCCACATGGAGAGCAATCATTTCCAATGACCATTCCCCTGGCCTTGGTTGATCTGAACCCAGAGCCTGGCCCTGGTCCTTAAACTTGAGAGAGGCAGGAGAGAACACCAGCCACCCGATGAATCCTGTCTTGTATTGGGTTCAGTCATTTCAGAGACAGACAACAGCAGAAACTTCACTCCTGGCAGACAACTTCGGAGAAGGCTGCCCTCAAGTCCATCTTTAGCAGCTGAGATTACACACGTTGAAAACAAAAAATTAATGAGCAAGCAATTCTTGTGAACATAGGATCTCACGGAGCCAGGATAATCCTACCTGAGTTTTAAGGGGAGACAGAATACATTTAGGGGTGCCTACATTTTTCTTTACAATGTGGTTTTTACTTATTCTTTCATAAAGTTTTTTGTAACAGAGAGGTGTTTCCCAAATCCCAGTAGAGAGAAAAACAGTTTTTGTTTTTTCCTTCAACCCATGATGACTAAGAAGTATATACAGAATCATTGGATTTTACCTGGCTCTAGTCTCAGACCTCCGTGGTTATAAAAAATAGAGATTGTCTTAAATGTTTCAGGCATTTACTTAACTCAGCAGCTCTCCACTGAACGCTTATGAGGGCCGGGCAGTGTCAAGGCCCTGGGGCCAAAAATACAGGCACATGGACATTCTGTTGGGCACGCACCTCTGAGAAGCGTGAAAAATAAAATTAGGACCATTATGCCTTATACCCCTAACAGCCACTTGGTTTCTGCACACCCACTTGCTGGACCCTAAAAAAGTGGAAAAACCCTAGCAGCCCCCCAGCCCCATAGCCACCTTGTAACCACAAGGCCTCTCCCCGCGCCTTCAGATCTAAGAACGAGAGATAATGGCCATCTGGCTCCGGGAATGTGGCTTCGAGAGCACTCCCAGAGCCCCTTAGCCGACCATCTGGCGCCTTGGGGCTTTCTGGGGGCCAAGGCCAGTCGTAAGGCAACCAGTAAATTAGGGAGAATGTCAGCCAATCATGTGCTTGTAACTGTGGAGATTCTCTAACTTCTCTATAACTTGTTTGTCCTTACCTATAAAAAGCTGAAATATTTGCTGTTCAGAATCTGAGCGTGACCGGTAATGGCCGCATGGAGGCCCAGGTTCAAACCTGACAATAAACATCCCTTGCCGCTTGGCTTTGACTCTGGTTTCCGGTGGTCTTTTTCTGGGGTCTCACGACTTGGGCACAACACCTCTTAGAAGTATGCTCCACTCCGAATATAGACTGAAGCGCCCAGGAAAGGTTAATATTAGCACGGTTGAGGAACCAAGACTTCCACAAGGAAGGGTGTGAGGGGCCCCACGAGCCCTTTCCTGGGAAGACAGAGAAACAACAAGGCGCTGCCTCAGCCTGTGGACTTGGTAGAGGAGGGGCTCCCCCAGCTGAAGGTGGCCTCAGACCTCTCTTACCTTACTCCCGCCTGAGTTCTCTCTCCTGACACCCTGGGATGCTGCGGCTGCAGGAGTTGCAACGGCTGTGGTGGCTGTGATTGAGGTGTCTGCAGTCTCCCCGTGGTCTGCTGCTCCTGTGGCTGCTGCTCGTGTGCCTGTGGCTCATGTGGCACATGTGGTGGCGGCTCCCGTGGATGTGGTTTGTGTGACGGCTCTGGTGGCTACAGCTTCTCTGGCTGTGGCTTGTGTTGCTGTGACTCATGTGACTCATGGGGTTGCGGCTCCCGTGGATGTGGTTCTTGTGGCTGTGGCTTATGTGGCTATAGCTCCCACAGCTATGACTTGTGTGGTGGTGGCCATGTGGCTGCACTCCAGTGGCAGGGGGACATGAGCCACAGCTCCTGTGGCTGAGGCGCCGGGAACGGCTGTTGCCAGCAGCAGATCTGCTGTAAGAAGCAATGCTGCTACAAGACCTGAGCCAAAAGCAGAGGCTTTCACCCATTGAGACACAGGCATCCTGTATATTATTTTTGTAAAGACCAATTTTATTTATTTGAGAGAGCATGAGTGCACCTGCAAGCATGGGGGAGAGGAGGAGAGGGAGAGGAGGAGAAGAAGAGGAGACAAGCGGTGATCATAAGTGACTCTGCCCCAGGCTTTTGCTGGAATTCAGTCCCTCGGATGGTCACTGCTGCGCGGCCCTGTGCCTCCCAGGGATTCCTGAGGTTCCAGATCACTCACCCTGGCACAGCAGTCCCTGTTTGCCCCACCCCCACCCACGTCACCAGGGAGCCCTTCCTCTGCCAGCAACTGGCTCTCAGGGGTCCCTGCTCTGCTGGGCTGAGCACAGGGCACCCTGCGGGCGGTCTCTGTTGTTTGTTTTGTTTTGTTTTTAATATTTTATTAATTTATTTGAGAGAGAGAAAGAGTGAGAGAAAGCTTGAGAGGGGAGAAGGTCAGAGGGAGAAGCAGACTCCCCGCAGAGCAGGAGCTCCATGTGGGACTGGGTCCCAGACTCCAGGATCATGACCTGAGCCAGAGGCAGTGGATTGACCCGCTGAGCCACCCAGGTGCCCAGGGGTCCGTGGCTCTTACAACCACTGGGCCCACTCCCCTCTTCCCCCTTCATCTCAGGGTGGAGCAGTCTTCCTTTCATTCCCCCTGACCTCTCAGGCCCCATATTATAACTATGGCAAGTCTCTCTGGTTCAAGGACAACAGGGAATGATTTCAAACCACAACCAAATCCAAGCCATGTTCCTCACCCCCAGGTGCCTCTCCCCACCTCTTCCCTACTCTTCCTTCAGGATGCCCTCCAGCATCTTTGCTCCCTTGGAAGTCACAGACCACAAAGGAATTCCAAGGAGAGCAGGATAGGCTGCCCCAGGCAACCCTCAGCCAGCTGTCCTATTCTGAGACCTGCCCTGGCTGGCTCCAGCAGTGGAACGCGGGCAAACCTGTTCCCTTCAGGGTAATTCCACTCAGTACCCCCCAGGTGCATGGGGTCTGCCTTGTTGGGGCGGTGTGTGATCCACCCCTCCCGCCATGCCAGAGCCACCAGGAATTTTGGTGGAGGTTCTCATGAATGTGAATGAAAGCCCCTCCAGGCTTTCCCCACCTAGAATCTGGAAAGCCACTTATCCTGTGGGCCCCGGCAATATGTCCTTGGTGTGCTCACCCAAGACATAGTTCCATTTAATCCTCCTCCTGGTAATCATATCTCTGTAACTCTTATCTGTATTTCTTGATCCCTCTGCCTCAATGGTCTCAACTTCTGTGAGTTTAAGCAATCATTCTGTACCTTACAGTAACAATACTAATCCTGTCTCTAGAGCGGGTGCAAAAGCAGTTAAAGATTTAACTGCACCACCCAACTTACTCACTTGGGAATAATAAAAGACTGGGACCCTTGACAGTCAAAGAGACAAAGCCATGAGACAGAGAGACTGAGAGCCTGAGAGATAGAGATAGAGAGACAGAAACAGACACAGAGAGAAAGGCTGAGAGCCTGCAAATCAAGAGACAGACAAAGACAAGAGGGAGCAAGATAGACAGAACCAAGGGTTTGCCTAAAACTAGATTGATGTAACTAAGAAGCATTAAATAAAGAACCCCGAAGGCACAGTTTTCAGGAGAGGAGATCCCCACACCACTCTTCGAGTCCGGTCTCCTCATTTTATCGCCCACTCTGTCACCACCTTAGGGGAACCCTGACCGACCATTGCCGGAGGCACTGCCTCTTACCCCCAGGGTCTCAGTAGCACAATTACCTAAGAACTCAATTAACCAGCAACCCACCTCCTGATGCTCAGAGAATTTAATTCCAAGCATCAGGTGGGATGTGGCCTAAGAATACTCGGCCTCTGTTGAAAAGTGCCAAACTCTGTCCCATTCATTGTCACATTCTCTCCTTCATTGGGGGTTAAAATTGACCTGGAATGTCTGTCTTTTCTAGAGACTCAAGGCCCGTGCTCCAGAGGGTCAGTGACCATTGGCTTAAACAAGAGGAAGCCCAGGGTCCCCCCGCTTCTCCCCAGGCAGGCAGGCGCCTGAAGCCAGGCAAAGAAAACAGGTCTCCCCTAACAGCTCCAAAGCTGCTTCTCCCTCTTTTACTCCCCCTACTTGTGTTTTCTCACTAGCTATATTTCTCTCTGTCAAATAAATGAATAAAATCTTTAAGGAAAAAAAAGGGGGTAGTGCATTCTGAATGTGGGTTCATTAATAAACACCTGTGTGTACTTCCACCTTCAAGAGACAACTGGGACATGTGCTCTGAAAACAACCCATTGTAGCAATTTAAATATTTTATTTATGTAGAGAAAGAGACAGCATGAGTGGAGGGACAATCCAAGGTAGAGAGACACAGTGAAAATCCTCAAGTGGATTCCCCACTGACCCCAACACGGGGCTGGATGTCATGACCCTGAGAACATGACCCACTGAGCCATCCAGCCATCCCTTCCCATTTGACATTTTAATTACATTATGTTTAGATATGACAGAATATAGTCAAAGTGAAGGTGTTTGGGTAACTCACAATATTTCCTAACAGATTTATTCACTTAGGTCACACTAGCATTTTGTGACCACAAGCTGACAAAGACACAGTGAAGTAGCACTGGTGATGGAATGAAAATTCTCATTAATATGTAGTCAGATTATTAATAGAACCAGATGGAAATCCATATGAATCCCGAGGTGGAGAGAGAGTGTGTTGACACAGTGTTACCAGAATCTTTTTCTGACTTGTATAGGAGGGTAGTTGAAGCCACCGAATGATGACCATCCTAGGAAAACCTATTAATGACCTCCATTACTTACTCCAAACCCACCTCAAACGGGGGAGATATTCCTTTGATGGTTGAAATCACATCCTTGGGGGAAACGGTCGAGTAAGGACAAGACAGGAGACCCTGGTGAGACTTTGTATGTCAGTTTTATGTGGTTTATTAGGAAAATCATTGTCTTAGGTTGACAGAAACAGAAACTAGTAGGGATACAGGATATAGAAGCCACAAAAAGAGGCAGAAAGGAGTAGAAACATACATTTCAGCAGTAAGTGTTCTCGAAAGCATAGCTTAAAAGTCATCACTCCGTTTTGTTGGGCTCATACTTTGCTGACGGATCCAGGATTGCATTGGTGTTTTCCACTTAGAGGCTGGATCTCAGGGACACGGTGATCCCTATTAAACTCCTTGGACTGAGAACCAGTGTCATGTTCTCCTTGGTGACATTCCAATCTGGGAGGACTGGCAGGAAGAAAGAAAATCTTATCAATGAGACAGTTACCTGCAGCGTCTTCCCGGAGATCAGCGGGCCGCCTAGCAGCAGCATTGCTTCTTGCAACAGCACTTCTGCTGGCAGCAGCACTTCTGCTGGCAGCAGCCCTTGCCGCAGCCGCAGCCACACGAGCCGCAGCCACAGGAGCCGCAGCCACAGGAGCGGCGGCAGCAGCAGACCACGGGGGTACTGCAGCAGCCCCCGCAGCAGCCGCAGCAGCAGGGGCAGCAGGCGGAGCAGCAGCCCACGCGGTAGCACCTGCAGGTGGTGCAGCTGCCGCAGCCGCCGCAGCCGCCGCAGCCCCCGCAGCCGCCGCAGCCCCCGCAGCCCCCGCAGCCCCCGCAGCCACTGCTGCAGCCGCCGCAGCCGCCACAACTTCCGCAACCACAGCACCCCATGGTGTCAGCAGAGAGGACTCAGGAGAGGTGAGGAGGGAGACTCAGGAGGTGAGGGAGGTCTGATGCCGCCATCTGCTGGGGGAGCCCCTTATGTACCAGCTCTGGGGGTAGGGACAGTGAGACAGGTGACTACTTCCCTGTTGCTGTTTAGTTCAGTCATCACGGGAAAAATCTCATAATGCATTAATTACTTCCCTTTTTGTGATGTCGGCTTGATTTATTAGGTTACTTGTTTATTTTTCTAAGTCAAATAAATGCCCTAAAAATTCCAGTAAGGGCTCCTGGGAGTCATGGAGAAGGGGATGCTCTCAACAGCCATGGACACCCTAAGAAATCCCCAGCATAACATCCTGTGGCTGATCTGATGGGCTGACTTCTGGCGACAGTGAACATCATGAGGGTGGCTATTTCTATGCTCAGCCCAGAAGTCCTCTTACCAAAGATTGGATTAAAAAAAAAAAAAAAAAAAGGAGTTTCAGGCTGAAATGTCCTTGTCAACTGCAGAATCAACCTCACTACCCTCAGCAGAGATTGTTTACTGAAGAATGAAAGTTTCTCCCTTCCACAAAGCTGTCAGGCAGGTCTCCCTGTTCCACCATGTAGCACATTTCACTTTGGGAGCCTGCTTAGAAATCACAAGTAAATATTTGCAAAGGCTCATTCTCTTTTTTAAAATATTTTATTTATTTGACAGAGAGAAACACAGCCAGAGAGAGAACACAAGCATGGGGAGCGAGAGAGGGAGAAGCAGGCTTCCAGCCGAGCAGGGAGCCCAATGTGGGACTCAATCCTGGATCTCCGGGATCATGACCTGAGCCGAAGGCAATCGCTTAACCAGCTGAGCCACCCAGGTGCCCCTCATTCTCTTTTTTAAAGATTTTATTTATTTATTTGACAGAGAGGAACACATCAAGAGAGGGAACACAAGCAGGGGGAGTGAGAGAGGGAAAAACAGGCTTCCTACTGAGCAGGGAGCCCGATGCGGGGCTCGATCCTGGGACTCCAGGATCATGACCTGAGTCAAAGGCAGACGCGAAACAACTGAGCCACCCAGGCACCCCAATGGCTCAATCTTTTACGAGTCCGATTGCATTGAAGATACGAAGACATTTCCTAATTACAACAAAAAATGAATCAGAGTGCTTGGTTTATCATTTGATATCTAAGAGGAAACTACATGAATAACAGTATATCCTGCAATGGCAGATAGATGAAGAGAAATATTTTAGGTATGTGCCTCTCTTTTTAAATTCATATTCAAGGTGCATTTGATAGCTACTGACATGACCCATTTTGCCTGTCTCCTGTGGTTTCATATAGGTGACCATATACTCAGCCTTAGATCCTGTTCTAAAACACACACCAAATAATGGCACAAAGCTATCCATTATGAAACCTCCCAGCACCGATCGTCATCTATATCAAGGGCTGAGTGCTTGTTTATTACTGAGAAATAATTTTTTAAGTGAGTCTCAGGGGACTATATTGCTTTGAAATAACAGATGAAAAAGTACTATGGAAAATACTTTTGGAAGATAAAACAGTGCTAGGGGTTCTTAACATCAACTGCAGCTTCTGCCTTAGTTATGACAATCTCTGTCCAGTGACGACAACCCTCATGTCTCCAGACATTGTAGGGTGTTGAACATCAACTGCAGCTTCTGCCTTAGTTATGACAATCTCTGTCCCAGTGACGACAACCCTCATGTCTCCAGACATTGCCAAATGTCCCCTATGGGGCAAAATAGCACCCCCCCTTGAGATCTGGAGCCCTACTAAAATGTAAGGGAAATATCCCATATCCTAGCACTTAGGCAAAGAATGCAAGTTTAGAAGTAGCCCTTGAAGTCCACAAAAGGGTTTTATATTAAATTCTTCTTTCTTTTTAAATTTTTAGAGAGAACCCCTGGGATATATGGTTCAGAAGGGATGAAGTATGAGGGATGGCTGGTGAATGACGCCAGGGAAGGGCTCACTCATGCTGACTGATCCCTGACACCACACTGACAAGGGTCCAGTACTCAAAAAATGGTTGTTGGATGAATCACTTGTTTTGTGCTCTCATCACTTTCTTTTGTGTCAAGTACCACGGGCAGGAGGGAGTCCGCAGTAAGAAAACCACAGGAAATGCTAGTGATGCCAACAAAATGAAATCCTAGTCCCTTTGAAAAAATGAGGCAGGCAGAGCACAGCACAAAAACAAAACAAAACAAAAAGCCACGTGAGTCTATGTTGTTTTGCTCATCAGCACAACCCAGAGTTCTATCTTCCATCCCTGCAGGAGCAGAAGAAAGAAATACGGAGAAATGCAGGTCATGCTTGTTGAGGGCAAGGGGTGGGTGCCTCGGTTGGACCAGCAGGCTTGCCATCGGACTTTGATTGCACACGCATGACTGAAACAACGGGAAGCCAGGTAAAGGGGCTGGGGACAAAAACTTTTTATACTAAGTTGTACCCCAGGGAGCTCAAAATGGCTTGCAAGAGACCTAGGTTGCAGGGAATAGAAAGGCAGTGATCCAAGAAATAGGAAAGAGGCCATAAAAACAGAGCTGCAAGAATGCCGTGGACAAATCTGCTATCTTGCAGCTTTGGCCCGTGGCTTGTCTAATGTCTCCTTCCCCTTCTATTCCTGTTGCTTTCAGGGTGGCTGGGAAGACCTCATCTTTTCAAGATCTGCCACTGTGTCCTCCTCAGTGTCTTTTTGGAAGCCTTCAGCATAATATGTCTTTGGCCCAATTTCCTTTGCTTGACCACATCTGTCTTAGTTTGGGCCTGCCTGAACATAGTGCCATAGGTCAGGTAGTTTATAAACACTCACAGTGCTGGAGCTGGATATCCAAGATCAGAATGCTACCGGGGTGGATTTTGGTAAGTGCCCTCTCCAGGGTTGCAGACTTCTCGATGTATCTCCCCACAGTGGAAAGAGGAGGTGAGAGCTCTCTGAGGTCCCTGAATAAGGGCCTTAATCCCAATTATGAGGGCTCCACCTTCATGACCTGATCCCCTCCCAAAGACCCCACCTCCTGATACCATCACAATGGGGGATAGGATTTTAGCGGATGCATTTTGGACTCACCTCCCACCAATCTGTCCCTTCTCAACTCACTTCTGTATTCCTGATACAGGAATGAAAATACAAATAAAATATAACCCTAGACTTCAAGGGGCTCGGTTTGGTCAGGAACACAAGGTATATAATCTGGCAACATGAAGACAGAAAAAAGAAGTAGAGAAGTAGCAAAATGACACAGACACAAGATGTTTCAGTTGAGCTTTGAATAAGACTGGAAGTCTCTCAAGAGGCCACAGGTGAGGAAAATAGGAGTGGTGAGTATCCTTCTTGAAATATATATTTTTAATAACCATAATATCTTTCTGAATATAAAAAATCCAAGAAATTAAACTTGGTTGTGAAGGCCAGGGTCATATGCCATTTCCCTAGGCTTTGCAACCTATGGTGACATTTGCAGAGCGGACTTAAGTGATAATGAGACAGTGGAGCTCCTTCAGAAGTGATGGGTGGCCCGCTGCAGGCATTTTTGCAGAGGGGCATAGCCTCAAAGAACCACTCTAGGCAACATACATTAAATATGACAGGAACAAATTGTAATCCCTGCAAGTGGTGTTGAATCTCAAAGTTATAACTGAAAGAAAAAATAAAGCCTGGACATGTCAGCAGTAGGTTCTGAGAAAACAGAGCAGATCTCGCAGTTGAAGGGACATAGTTGTCCCTTTGTTATGCTCAGCCAGGGTGAAACAGAGTTGAGTGGAATCCTCCTGGCTCAGACCCCAGATGTGACACTGGGCATGTACCTTGATCCCTTGGAACCAGTGCTAATGGCATTTACCTCCTAGGACTGCGCAGACACTAACCGCCATAAGTACCTGGAATAGAGTTACATACTACGCACATGTGCTTAGTTCCTTTCTTCTACAAAAGCCAGAAATGGAAGCTGCAGTGACAAAGTGAATTTCCTATATTTATTATGAACCGCAATACATAATAGTCAAGAGTTTACTGTGATTAGGCCTGGCAACACAAAGCGAGGCCGGGCACAAATTGTATACTGTTGACCCTTGAACAATGCAGGATTGGGGCTCCAAACCCCAACACGGTTTAAAATATAAACTTTGACTCCCCAAAAACTTAACTACTAAAAGCCCACTGTTGACTAAAAGCCTTACTGAAAACATAAAACATCAATTCACGTGTTTTATATGTTATATATATTATATACTATGTTTTTACTTTAGATAAGCTAGAGAAAAGAAAATGCTCTTAACAAAATCATAAGGCAGGGCGCCTGGGTGGCTCAGTTGCCACTGCCTTCAGCTCAGGTCATGATCCTGGAGTCCCGGGATCGAGTCCCACATCAGGCTCCCGGCTCCGCGGGGAGTCTGCTTCTCCCTCTGACCTTTTCCCTTTTCATGCTCTCTCTCACTCAGTCTCTCTCTCTCTCAAATAAATAAATAAAATCTTTTAAAAAATTTATAAGGCAGAGAAAATACATTTACCACAACTGTTCTGTATTTATCGAAAAAAAAATCCACTTACAAGTGAAACCATGGAGTTCCAACCTGAGTGGTTCAAGAGTCCACTACATATTTTTCAAATTAAACATGAATTATTTCAATGAGAAGACATTCTGGAAAAGTTAAAACTGAACACAGGGATTCGTGGAGAAACGGATAAATAGAACACTGCTCTATATGATGCTACAATGGCGATTACCTGTCATTACACATTTGCCAAAACTCAAGGAATTTATAACACCAAAATTTTGCAAGCTGGAGAGTAAACAGTGGGCTTCAGGAGATAATGACACATGGACTTAGTTTCCCCCATTGTGACAACTGTCCCACTCTGGGGTGGGATGCTGATGGTGGGGGAGGTGGCATGTGGGGACAGGGAGTATATGGGAAATCTCAGAACTATCAGATGAATTTTGCTGTGAGCCTTAAACTGGTCTAAAAAATATAGTATACTTTACTCTGAAACTATAATACAGTATATGTTAATTAATTAAATTTAAATTTAAAAGATTCTGTGTGTGTGTGTGTGTGTGTAGTCTACTTAAAAAAAATAGACATTACTTAACCTCAATGAAGGAAACTGAGGCACAGAGGGACCATGGCTTTCTCTGGGCCTTGGAGCCACCTAGCCGCCCCCCCCCCCCCCCCCCCCCCCCCCCCGTGAGTGCAGAACACAATGCGAGCCTGTGCAGGAAGCTCATTTTGATTTATATCATCACAAGCCCTCCAACCCCAGAGCAATCCCTTTCCAAGCGACTTTCCTATATTTTGACCCATGAGTCAAGGACCAAGCGAATCTGAAAATCAATGAGAAAACTCTTGAACTTTCTAGCTTCTGAACGTTATGGCAAGTGAAAAGAAGCAAAGAGGGATGCTTTGCTTCCCTAAGCAGGGAGGTCCCACCCCCTCTGGCGTTCAGCGAAGGCTACCTGAAAGCAGAGAAGAGTTTGCAACCCAGGGAAAGACATCACTGGGAATGCATGAGCTTTCATCGCGGGAGACTCCTGGGCACGTCATCCTTGTGCTGAAGACTGCTAGAAGCAAATAAATTAAACATTTCAGAAACACGTTGTTTATTAAAAGCACAACTGGAGGAAGAAGTAAATGCTAAAACAACCAATTCTATGAAATCAGAGGTGTTCAATGAGGAAATCCATTCAGGGTCTTGTGAAATCCGGCCAAGGAAGCTGGTGCAAACCACAACAAGGAAGTGGCCACATGCCCCTGAGTTGGGCCCCGACGCGGGTATATAAGGGTCCATGAAGGAAAGGGCACCAGACCTCTCTCGTCCCCTGAGTCTCCCTCCTCACCTCTCCTGAGTCCTCTCTGCTGACACCATGGGGTGCTGTGGTTGCGGAAGTTGTGGCGGCTGCGGCGGCTGCGGCGGCTGCAGCAGTGGCTGCGGGGGCTGCGGGGGCTGCGGGGGCTGCGGCGGCTGCGGGGGCTGCGGGGGCTGCGGCGGCTGCGGCAGCTGCACCACCTGCAGGTGCTACCGCGTGGGCTGCTGCTCCGCCTGCTGCCCCTGCTGCTGCGGCTGCTGCGGGGGCTGCTGCAGTACCCCCGTGGTCTGCTGCTGCCACCGCTCGTGTGGCTGCGGCTCGTGTGGCTGCGGCTCGTGTGGCTGCGGCTGCGGCAAGGGCTGCTGCCAGCAGAAGTGCTGTTGCAAGAAGCAATGCTGCTGCTAGGCGGCCCGTCAGCTCTGCCTCTAGCGTGAGAGATGCCTGTGGCTTTGCTCACGCGCTCGGTAAGCCCTTCCTCTATCCCTCCTGCTGTCTTGCTCCTGTACCATGTACTTCGATGTTTCAGAGCTGCTCATTCTGCCCTGTGCTCTGAAGTTTCAGGGATGGTTCTTCCCCTTCGGTGTGCTATCATGATGACATGAATTTCTTCTTCCTGTATTTTCCAGAGGGTAGCATCAAGCAGGTAACTATTCTCTGTCATCTTTGAAATCTTGTCTCCATTTAGAAGAAAGATAAAGGACCATCGTATATTGTCAGCCTTAGGGAGTGGGCACACGGGCATTTAGGTCAAACATCTATTTATAGTACAAGTTTAATAAAGTAAAAATCATGAGTTAATATTTCATTTTCTTCAAAAATTACTTATGATGATGACTATTTCTTTTTTTAAGATTTTATTTATTTATTTATTTACTTATTTATTTATTTTATTTGACAGAGAGAAACACAGCTAGAGAGGGAACACAAGCAGGGGGAGTGAGAGAGGGAGAAGCAGGCTTCCTGCCGAATAGGGAGCCCAATGTGGGGCTTGATCCTGAGACTCCAGCATCATGACCTAAGCCAAAGGCAGATGTGTATTGACTGAGCCACCCAGGCACCCGATGATGAATGTTTCTATTGTGCATTCACTCGCTTCTTTCCATTTCTATATCTCTGTAAAAAAAAAAGTAACTCTTAATAAAAAATATATTCACACTATTCTAATGTGTTACTCTGTTGTAAAAGATGTGTGACTGAAGTCAATGGAGCAGAAGACAAAGGGTGATATTTAAAGAGGTGGGATAAGCTTCAGTTCAGGGCTGATTTGTTCTACACTGTCCTAGAATGGGTTTTACAATAAAGATAGAAATCGGACGTGGGGGAGGTAGAACCCTAACTTTTGGTCTTCCTGTCACTGAGGGAAATTCCTGGGCTCCCTCACACATGCCTTCCTGATATCTGTGTCTGCAGCTGAATTCTGGTTGTAAGTATTGGACAACCCCACATGGCAGGTCATGTTTCACTCCATCATTCTGTAGGTTTCACTCATTCATTCATTCAGCAGATACATAAGTGCCCTGTTAGGTATTTAGCCAAGTACCAGGGATCTAAAGAAAAACAAGTTTGTGCCTTCAAAGAGTTGATGTGTGAGAGAGAGAGCTAGAGAGAGAATGGCAGTTACAAAATAGCATCTTATGTCGGGCTTCTTTGGTCACCCTTTCTCCATTCCTTGTCAATGACTCAAATAGATTTTTGTTTATAACATTGTAGCCGCATTGCTGAGTACCAATGTAAAAGACACTCAATTCATTTGCTGGGTAAGATGACCAAGTGAGCAGTTGACATTTTTCATGGGGCTTTTCCCTGACTCACAAGGTACTTGACACAAATGAGCACCTATCCTCCCTAACAAACTTTCATCTCCTAGCTTTTCATGCTCCTCCTAGTAACTCCCTCTCATCCTCTGGGTGCTTGCCCAACCTGGACACCTAGTGCTCAACCCTAGTCCTCTCCCCCATCATTCGACATCTTCATCTGATCTCTACTCTGTCTTCTTTTTTTTTCCTTTTCCATAGCACCTAACACTTTCTAACATACCGTAAAATTCAGGAAATTATGTTGACCTTGTCGCATCCCCTCTGTCTCATCCCATGCATAAATGTACATCTGCAAAGCAAAGATTTCTCATTCTTTTGTTCACTGAAAGTATCTCAAGCACCTAGAACAGCATCTGGCACAGAATATATACCAATAAAATGCTGCTTTTTTTTCAAAAAGGATTTTATTTATTTATTTATTTGAGAGGAGAGAGAGAGAGAGAGAGAGAGAGAGAGAGAGAGCAGGAGCAGAGGTGGATGGGGAGGGGTAGGAGAGGGACAAACAGACTCTCCAGAGAAGGGAGCTTAACTTAAGGCTCGGTCCCAGGATCCCAAGATCTTGACCTCAGCCGAAGGCAGATGCTTAACTGACTGAGCCACCCAGGCAACCATAAATAGCTTCCTAATGAATAAATGATTTTGTAAACTTTTTTTATGAAACATGCCAAACATAAACCGAAGTGGAGAATATAGTACAATACATTTCTAGGAACCATCACCCAAGTCAACAATTATCAACATGGAGAGTCTCTTATCATCTATGACCTCATCCATACTCCATACACAATGAAATCCAGATCTCATGTTACCTAATCAGCAAATACGTTTACGGTCCTTCAAGTGAATGAATTCCTCACCATCTCTCTCTGACTTAGACTATGGCCCAAGGCTATCAGAGAAACACAGATGTAAACTCAAGGTCAAAAATGAGGTTGCCTCTTAGCAGAAGGTTATGGAGGAAACTGTGACACCCTGCACCTTTAAGAAAATTCCAGTGTTATCTGGGAGGGCCTGAGTTCACAAGGGCACCCTGCTGCACAATGAGCAAGGGTCCTCCCACTCCCAGTGGGCAGCTTGGTGAAGATTTTCTGCAAATCACGGCAAGGCGAAAATAGAAAACCCAAGCAACAACAGGACAGTGACCCAAAACACATGGGGGAATTTTAATCAATTTCACTTCCAGTCAGAGTCCTTAGAAATCAAACAGTATTTATCTCGGGGGAGGGTTTTCCATTTACCAACAGACAATGAGAAAGGTTTTGGGTGTTTTGTTTTGTTTTGTTTTTCCATTTTAATCAATGAGAACTTCATAATGCCTTTTTTTTTTTTTTAACCACCTCTGCTACAGTAGAAGGAAGGGAAATGTGAATTGGGGTAAATCAGGGAGGGGGGTGAAACATGAGAGACTTCGGACTCAGAAACAAACTGAGGGACTTGGAGGTGGGGGGAGTGGGTGAGCTTGGTGGTGGGTACTGAGGGCACATATTGCATGGAGCACTGCGTGTGGGGCATAAACAATGAATCTTGGAACACTGAAAAAATAAAATAATGTCATTAAAAGATAATAAACATTCAGAATATTAAAAAAAAACCCACCTCTGCTTAACAAAAACTATTTAATAGTTGAACTATTTGTGTCAGAAACTTCTCAAAGCATAAGAAAAACTTGCCACCTCACAACCTTAAAAATAAAATAAAATAAAATAAAATAAAATAAAATAAAATAATAAAATAAAGACATAGTGACTATAAACATTAAGTCTGGAACCAGGATGCTCCGACAAAAATCCAGGCTTCTCCATTTACTAGCGCCACTGCCTTCTGCCTCTCTTCCTTCAATTCAGAATGGGCATCCTAACTGAGCGCCTCAAAAGTTTTGGGGAAAAGTAAATGGATTTATAGACAAGTACATATTTATAAATAGATCCACATTGCATTGAGTTTATCCTGCTATTCCTGTAATTGCTCTTTTCGGGTTCCGGTGCAGGAGGGTACCGGGTAAGTGTCTGCAGACCTCTGAGTTTAAAGGTTCAGCCGGCAAAAGGTTGGGGCGGGGCCTCGGGGCTCTGAGTCGGGCAGGCTCCCGGCCCCGCCCCTGCAGTCACCGCCCAGCCTCACCGGGTGGGTCGGCCGAGGGGGCCTATCCCGGGGGCTTGTTCTCTGGGGATGTGAGCGATCTGGCCAGCAGACAGCCTCTCCTCTAGGTAAGACTAGCTGCGGAGACGAATTCCCGGCAGAAATACCACCACCCTTGGGCCGAGGCGCTCCCGCCTCCCAGTTTCGGTGGCGTGGTCAGGAAGCGTACCTGCGCTGCGGCGGGCGGGTCCGGACCCGCCTGGATTCCGTTGCGCGCCCCGGGCGAAATCGCGCTGCGGTCCCTGCTCTCCTGCCTGCCGGCGTGCTGAGGCTCGCCCAGCCAGGTCTGGCGAGAATCTCACTTTTAGCCAGCTGCCAAGCCGATGAGATGAGACCAAGACTCAGGTAAGGGGCCAGCATCCCCCAGGGTTTACCCACGTGCAGGCGCTTGTAATGAAAGGAAAGTTGAGCGCGGAATTCTAAATCGCCATCCGAGAAGGAAGAAGAGGCCCCAGTGAGGAAAAAGGGACTTGGAAATGAAGGGACTCTAGCGACTGCCTTAATTGAGATTAAAGGAGAACACTACCGTATCTTACAATAATATTTCTGGAAAGGATACCTAATTATTTGGCAAGTCAGGATTGCTGCTCTAAATGTGCAATAGACGTGAGGATTTGGATTGCTTAAAATCTGAAAAAGGTGAAGAAAGTATTTTCTCCAAATACTCCTACAGAGCTGTTTTTGCTGCTATCAAGACTGGAACACATTTCTATCTCCTCAAGCCAAGGTGTGTTTTCATTAAGGTACATATTTTAAAATAGAACCAAACATAACTAACTTCCAAATACATTTTTCTTCACACTGCCTTGGAAGTTGCTGGAATGAACAAAAATACTAGGTTTGCTCCATTGTTATTGGTCAGAGATCATCAGTGGTTTCTAAAAATTGGGTAATTCAAGGATAAATATTCCAATGAATTTGGGTGATGTTATTTACTGTATCCTTTTCTGAACTTGCTCTCTGTGATCTATGAGTGCCCAGCTGTGTTCATTCTGGATGAACTTGCTATGTGTGTTGTACAGGAGGCAGATGGGAAGGAAGCTTTATTGAACAACTACTATGTGATTGAGCAGTTCCCGAGACAACCTCGTGAGGTGGGTGCGATTATCCACTTTTTTTTTTTTTTTTTTAATATTTGAGAGAGCACAAGCAGGCGGAGGGGCAGGTGGTGGGAAAGGGAGAGGCAGGCTCCCCACTGTGGTGGGAGTCTGACAAGGGGCTTTATCGCAAGACCCTGGGATCATGAGCCAAATGCAGACACTTAACCAACTGAGCTACCCAGACTCCTAGTTATTTAAGAGCAGGCTTGAGGAGGTTAAGTATTTGCCACAAACAGGGGTGAGGTGAGGAGGAATTGGAGCTTCAGATTCCAAAGTCATGTTCTTTCCCTTAAACCACACTGGCCACCACAAGCCCAAACCTGGAAAGAGAGGGAGGGAAAAAGCCTAAAGCCAGGAAGTTCTGCAGTAAGATATCAAAATTTTAACAGTGTATTCAGTTATTAACAACTATTAGCAAATCATTTAGATTCAACAGAATAAATTAGAAGTTATTTGAATAAGCTAGAGACATGATGAATGGTAACAAGTATTAAAAGATAATTTTTGGGAAAGGATAAAGTGATGACTGTGATTAACTCATTAATGAGGAAACTGGCAAGGCCATTATACCCTGATCAAAGGAGAACCCAAAGAATGGGTTTATTTATAGATCAGGAATATTGAAATCGAGGTAAAACTGGTTTTCCTTGGGGATGTGGGGATGGTAGCACAGGCTGTCCCTCCATCAGAAAGAATGCCTTTACTGCATGTCTATAGACAAGAATTCTTTCAAATTGCTATTGGTTACTACAATTTCTAGTTGTAAAAGAGTTCAAACTATGCATAGGGTTTTTTCCTTAAAGTACAAATTATTCCCTACCTAGGTCCACACCCCTTGCATTGGACTAGTTACCATAGGGCATTTCCAAGGCTAGACTTGGTCAGTTGACTTTCCATACAAGCTGTCTACTGGTTTTATTCCTCTTGCCACGCGTGAGGCTAGACTAACCATAGACACACAGAGAAGAAACAGCCTCCAAGGGGATGATGGCTTCATAGCAGATGTTTCACAGGAGTCAAAAAGAATGATGCCATATATGACAAAATGGAATCTGAAGCCTGTGTTTTAAAGATCACTTGTGTCTACTCTTGCAGAGGTCTTGACCAGAATCAGAACTCTCTGGTCTGCATATTGAGTATGTGGACCTAATTCATACTTTTTGAAGTTGTGTGGAGAGTTTCATTTCCACAAACTTCCCTAGAGTTTGCGTTTGCCTTTTTTTTTTTCTTTTTCTTTCTTTTTTTTTTTTTGGAGTGGGAGAGGGATATTGAAAGCCTCATAAGTGGATAGTAAGTGATAGGACTACTTCCAGGTTGCCTGAGATTCTAAGTCACTTAATAGAGAATTCGAGAAAAACTAGATTATTTTAGTTCTAACTTGCAGAAAAAGTGTTGGTTTTTTTTTTTTTTCTAATGAGATTCCAAAAGACGGTGGCTGTGGAAGAGGTGGGTTCTGCTGTCACAAGCCCTCAGAAGGGGGTGGGCTCTGGATTACAAAGCCCTTGCTCTTGATAGCTCAGTTCTGAAGGACTCCAGACTCCCAGGAGAGGGAGGGGCATCCTGACAGGACTCCCAGCGGGAAACACCAGGAAGGAGCCGGAGTTGGATCTGAAGGCAGGAAACTGGACTCAGTTCTAGAAAGAAAGAAATTCAGGACACAAAAGGAACAGGTAACTCTGATTCTCTCTGCATGATTTCGAAAATGTTGTATGTGGCTAGACTTCCAGAGCTTGCTGGTCTGTCCTAGCTTTGATTTGTGGGCACAGTTTCTGTTCTAAATTTTCTAGGGAAGACCCAGTTAGACAGATGTTGTTCTGTTTTCGGATTGTCCCATATAGAATTTGGAAAAACCTTAGTGCTTACAACAATAAGAAAAGTCCAAGGCCACAGAGACCCACAGAGTAAAATTTTTAAGGAGTAGGGAATAGGGAGGGGGAATAGAATGTATTTTTTTTACTTGAAATAATAATTTACAGGTAATGTAAATCATGGATTTTGAGTGTTTGTAATTGCATACACCCATGTATCTATGTCTCATCAAGATATAGGATATTCCATCACTCCAGAAAGTTCCTTTGTGCACTGCAATTAATCCCTCTCCTGTCTCCCACCCTGGGCTACCACTGATCAGGTTTCTACACTGTAGATTAGTTTTGCTGGCTTTAGGACTTCATATACATTAATGGAATCATAGTTTTGTGTCTGGATTCTTTGACAGAGCATAACTTTTTAAATATTCACCCAAGTTGTGCAATAGTTCCAACCCTTTTTATTGTTGATTAAATCAGTATTAGTTGCTTATATATATAATATAGGCCGTTCATTTGCTTTTAATGGACATTTCAGTTGCTTTCTGTTTTTTCACTATTGCAAGTATATGAATTTTCTTGTATAGAGTGTCAAATGGTTTTCCAAATAGTTGTTAGTATCATTTTACTTTCCTACAAGCAATGTTATGAATTCTAAATCTTGGCCAACATTTGGTTTGCTAGTCTTTTTGTGCTTACGTGTTCTAGTGGTCGTAAAGTGTTCCCTGTGGTTTTCCTTTCCATTTTCCTTAATGGTATCTCTTGATTAGCACATACGGTTTACTGATGAAATCCAACTTCTCAATTTAAGTTGAGTCCTTCTTATCATTTCAGTGACACATTTCAGTTACTCTGTTCCTAGAACAGATTAAATCAAATTAGTTTTGGTGTATGGAGTGAAGTAGACATCAGTGAAATGCATTTTAAATAAGATGAGGGCTAAAATACAATAGCTCAGTGGAAATGGTGAAACCACCCTCCCATTCTTGATTTTGCAAGAGAGGAATGGTAATTAAGCAAGTCCCTGGGATCACTTCCCCATGCTTCCTCCCAGCATTGGACTCAAGCGGACTACAGCTCCCCCCTTTATTTGGATGTTTCACTCGAAGACCTGTTCTCTTTTAGTAGCAAGTAGATTGAAAGGCATAATTAGTTATTATACTGTGCTGTCAGTAACAAGCATATATTTCAGTTCTCAGTAATCAGATTTAGAGTTTGCTGCGGTCTGGTGAGGGGCTCAACTCCAGCAGTGTTGAAAAACCTGAAAGGTGAGTTTTTGGAAAATGGGACCAATACTGGCCCTCGCTCTGTTTTTAAAAGGGCTTTAGAGCTTGGGGAGTGAAAACCTATGCAAATGTCATCTCTTGACCTGCTGTCCAAGTCCTTTGGCATTTAGAGGTGGGGAGATTCCTAGTTATTTTAAAAGACTATTCCTAGTTATTTTAACAGACCTGAGACTCTGTTACTGGAAATTGATGTTTTGACTGCAGTAAAGGTTCTGGAGAATAATGTGAAAATTAGGCCAGCCCATTCTCAGATGCTGATTGCCTTGTCAGGCACCCTCTCTGAGATGGCTGGAATGTTTAGTGGGGAGGATCAGACAGTAATCGGGTGGAGACTGGGGATTCTGGATAGTTTTCTCCAAATATAATATAAATATAATAGCACCTCAGTAAATTTTGGCAGCATCGTTAAACAAACATAGAAGGATTTGATGAAATGCTTCCTTTCCACTGACCAAGTCCCTGATACTCCAGGCTGTCTGTGGTGGGAAAACTTTGGAAAACCAGATTTGGGAAAGATCTTTGCTTTGACCAGGTCATCTTGTCCCCTGCATCAGGGAGCCCTCAGCTCTGGAGGCTTTGGCAGTGGGAGGCGAATTCCATTTTCTCAGAGTGCGCAGAGGAATCTGATTATCCTAAAGTCCCCCTAGTTTAGGAAGTCCACCCAGGCCTCAAGTAGACAGGAGGCCCACCAGTGTGTGCCAGTTTCTATAGTTCTTGCCTTTTAATAGTTGCATATTCTATACAAATAGAAATATATTCTTAGAAATATTTGTGGCCACAAAATTTTTATATATATGCACAGTAGTACACATGTATAGCCCATAGTTTAGAAAATAGGACACTTTCGGGGCGCCTGGGTGGCTCAGTTGGTTAAGCGACTGCCTTCGGCTCAGGTCATGATCCCGGAGACCCGGGATCGAGTCCCACATCGGGCTCCCTGCTCGGCGGGAAGCCTGCTTCTCCCTCTCTCACTCCCCCTGCTTGTGTTCCCTCTCTGGCTGTGTTTCTCTCTGTCAAATAAATAAAAAATCTTAAAAATAAAAAAGAAAATAGGACACTTTCTGTGTTTGCAGTTTAGAAGGTCCACATTGCACAGGCCCAGTAGGGTTCTCCAAGGCATAGATGAACAACACATGAAAATTTTTATATGCACAAATATGGAAAAGGTTTAGTTCATACAGTGGGTCTATAAGTTAAAGAAATATAGCCAGGTGGATGGCTGTGGACTTCAGCAACCAGGAGATGTAAGTTCTAGGTTTACCTTGCAATTCAGTCCAAATGGGGATCTCGGCAATGATAAACAGAAAGTTTCCCTTTCCCCATACCATAGAATTATAATGACAAATGAACTTCTTTGTGGTCAGTGTAAGTAAATTGGGAGTTTAGAGGACACTATTATAAGTCAAACAATACTTATGATTATTATCATTAAAGCTATGCACATTCATATGGAAAAGATATTGGCCTGAAGTCAGTTGGAAAGATGTAAAGGTTAAAGATTTAAAGGTTAAAGAACAGTAAAAATGGGGCACCTGGGTGGCTCAGTTGGTTAAGCGACTGCCTTCAGCTCAGGTCATGATCCCGGAGTCCCAGAATCGAGCCCCGCATTGGGCTCCCTGCTCAGTGGGAGGCCTGCTTCTCCCCCTCTCACTCGCCCTCCTTGTGTTTCCTCTCTAGCTGTGTTTCTCTCTGTCAAATAAACAAATAAAATCTTTGGGGAAAAAAACAGTAAAAATGGTAAAAAGTCAGTAATACGGTAACAATTGGTATGAAAGCAGAGATGAAGACTTGAACTCTGTTAGCAAGAGACTGGAAACATACATGAGGATGAATAAAAAGAAATTGTTCCAAGGAAGATGAAACAATGTCATTATAATGTCAAAATAATGAGAAGCCACCCCAGCTCAACCTGATCATCACAGAAACCCAAGTAATCCTTACATTTTTTTAGGAGATGGAGAAAATTCTATGAACACCATAAAACAAAGTTGGTTTTCCTATACCAGGGAACTGTGATTCTGAAGAAGGCTACAGCACCCTATGGACCCTGAAGAAATGGAAATGGCAGTAGAAATAGGTGGTCTTCCGGAAATAGACCCCAAGTAGAGACTGAGAGAAGAGACCAGACACTTGCTGGAGGATCTCTTGGTGAATTTCAATGAAAAGTCATCCTTATTTTCTTACCAGCAAAAAGAGAAAGGAATAGATCATTTCCAAGGTAATTTAGATGAGTCACCAGAGCAAGGGTGTTCATGGTCTCCCAGGCTCATAGAAGGTCACATGTGCTGGCTGGTGACCCTAACAGTGCACGTGGCCATTTACCACCAGGGCCCATGTGACGTGTCTCACGTGTGCAGATGGCGCAACTGGGTCAGAAGGAGTGCTCTCTAGTACACTGGGCAGGCAGAGCAGGGAGACTGCACCCCACCTGGGGCCACCAGAGGCTAAAGCCTAGCATTTATCTCCTCCATCTGCTGTTGAGACCTCTGAAGAGCTCTCCCCGAGACATAAGCTCTGGGGGAGATAGAGTCGCTGCCCCAAGTCTCCAGAAGGAGCCCCTGATTCTCAGCCTTTTGTGTTATTTCTGGTATTTTCACTGTCTTTTAACCCATGGCCCATATGATGTTCTTGTGCCTTTTGAAAAGTGGTAATGGAGCATAGAGTCAGACATGAGAATTACTACCGCAGGAGCAACTTTTAAGAGGATTATCTTATTTGGAAAGCACAAAAGGGGGAAAGATCATCTTGATTTCAGAAGCATCAAGGGAGAAAATCAGTCTGATTCGTGTCCTTGATTAAGAGTCAATGAAGAGAGGGAAGGGTTAGTGTACTCTCTAGGAGGAGGATAATGTTACAAGGTCAAAAATAATGATGAATGGAAAAGTAGCAAAAGGACTGTCTTTTTTTTTTAAGATTTTCTTTATTTATTTGACAGAGAGAAACACAGGGAGAGAGGGAACACAAGCAGGGGGAGTGAGAGAGGGAAAAGCAAGCTTCCTGCAGAGCAGTGAGCCTGATGTGGGGCTCGGTCCTGGGACTCCGACATCATGACCTGAGCCGAAGGCAGACACTTAATGACTGAGCCACCCAGGCGCCCCAGGCCAGTCTTTTCTAGGATGGTGCTTTGCCATGAAGGCTGAGGCCCTCCCAGACAGAACAGGTAGTCTATCAGGACCTTAACAGGTGTGCTTATGAGAGATATGAGTAAGTATTTAGTCCTATATTTTCCTCTGCAACTTCTTGTTTTTTTTTTCTTTTTTTCTGAGAGTGATGGAGAGCATGGGTGAGTGTGGGAGAGGGGCAGAGGGAGAAGGAGAGAAAGAATCTCAAGCAGGCTCCCCACCCAGTGCACAGTTGGATATGGGGCTTCATCTCAGGACCCTGAGAGCATGACCTAAGCCGAAATCAGGAGTCAGACACATAACCAGCTGAGCCACTCAAGCACCCTTTTTCTCTGCAATTTCTTTTTTTTAAGATTTTATTTATTTGACAGAGAGAAACACAGCCGGAGGGGGAACACAAGCAGGGGGAGTGAGAGAGGGAGAAGCAGGCTTCCTGCCGAGCAGGGAGTCCAATGTGGGACTCGATCCCGGGTCTCCAGGATCATGACCTGAGCCGAAGGCAGTCGCTCAACAGACTGAGCCACCCAGGCGCCCCTTCTCTGCAATTTCTAAGCCCATGACTGTGTCCCACAGAAAGATGCAATATACAGTGTGATCATTCTTGTACATTTCCATATTGATGACTCAAACAAAGCTCAGAAAAAAAGAGCCTCACACTGTGGTGCACTTTGATACTTAATATATATTTTTTCTGCAAAGAAGACATTAAAAAAAATCCTGTTTGCAACCCACTAAATTTTTTTGACATCCACAATCTGGAAAACATTTTTCTAAAATAAATGGGAATTGGAAGCTCCAGGCTATAACCAAGTATCTCAATATGGAGGAAAGATTACTAAACCTGGAATTAGAAAAACCAAGCACAAGTCCAGGCTCTAATATTGATTAGAAGTGAAAACCTACACACATATTACTGCCTTTGGCCCTTGATTTCCTCAGCTTCTCTGTCTACCTCACAAAACTGTCTACCTCTGTCTACCTCACAAAACTGTCCAGGAAAAAAATGAAATTATTTGCCAAATGTAGAAATTACAGACTGTGTAATTTGAGTATTATCATCATAGTCATGATGGCAGCAAAGAGGCATATCCTCAGTAGGACAAAATTAAAAGATGGTGATCAATACTTTCAAACTTTATGAGACCCGTAGCCAGAGGTTTCTCCAGTAGAGACGGAATGATTTTGGCAGAGATTGGTTGGAAACCTAGAGGCCAGGTTAACAGTGCCTGTGGGAATAGCTGGTGAGGAAAGGAGAGGAAAATATCCAGGAGGCAGGGACCATGCCACAGAATTAAGAAGCTTCTACCCACCCAAGTTGAGGGAAGATGTAAGGAGCCAACAGACCTGACCCTGAACTCAGTCTTAACCTTTCTTAGCTGAATGGCCATGAGCTTTGAGGAGGTTCCATTCCCACGTCTGACAAATTGGGGACACTTCAGATACGGTTGAGCTACTGCCTTCGGCTCAGGTCATGATCCCGGAGACCCGGGATCAAGTCCCACATCGGGTTCCCTGCTCGGCAGGAAGCCTGCTTCTTCCTCTCTCACTCCCCCTGCTTGTGTTCCCTCTCTCGCTGTGTTTCTCTCTGTCAAATAAATAGAATCTTTTAAAAACAAACAAACAAACAAAAAAATATGTAATTACATGGGGCCCCTGGGTGGCTCAGTTGGTTAAGCCACTGCCTTCAGCTCAGGTCATGATCTTGGAGTCCCGGGACTGAGTCCCACATAGGGCTCCCAGCTCCACGAGGAGTCTGCTTCTCCCTCTGACCTTCTCCCCTCTCATGTTCTCTCTCACTCTCTCTCTCTCGTAAATAAATAAATAAAATATTTTTAAAAAAATATGTAATTACAATTGATCCTTGAACAACATAGGGATTAAGCATGCCAACCCCCTACACAGTTGAAAATCCACTTATAACTTTTGACTCCCCCAAAACTTAACTACTAATAGCCTACTGTTAACCAGATACCTTACTGATAACAGAACTTGATTAATGTGTATTTTGTATGTTATACATACTATAAACCTTGTTCTTTTTTTTTTTTAAAGATTTAATTCATTTGTCAGAGATAGAGAGAGAGCACAAGCAGAGTAGCAGCAGGCAGAGGGAGAAGCAGGCTCCCGGCTGAGCAGGGAGCCCTATGTGGACTGGATCCCAGGACCCTAGGATCATGACCTGAGCTGAAGGCAGACACTTAACTGACTGAGCCACCCAGGCACCCCTAATACTGTTTTCTTACAGTAGAGTAAGCTAGGGGAGAAAATCATAAGGAAGAGGAAATAAAGTTACAGTACTGTACTATATTTACCAAAGAACTCTGCATGGGATGCCTGGGTGGCTCAGTCATTAAGCATCTGCCTTCGGCTCAGGTCATGACCTCGGGTCTCAGGATCGAGCCCCACATTGGGCTCCCTGCTTGGCGGGAAGCCTGCTTCTCCCTCTCTCACTCCCCCTGCTCATGTTCCTCTCTAGCTGTGTTTCTTTCTGTCAAATAAATAAAATCTTAAAAAAAAAAAAAAGTCTCTAAGTGGACCCATGCAGTTCAAACTTGTTGTTTAAGGATCAACTATATATAATATTAAATATAATAAATCATTATATATTATATCATGTAATGAGTATTTCTATTTATTTAATATAACCATATTTAATAGTTATAATTACATAATATCTGTATATAATTCTTATATAAAATATATAATTATAGATCAATATATATAATGTATGTAATGAGGAGTCTTCTAAAGATTAGGGACAATAAGTACAGCAACTAATATAATACTTGGTATAAAGCAGGAGCCAAGCAGATAATAGCTGATAGATTACTACCATTTTACCATGCAAGTTGCAGGCTCTTACATAAGTAAGAAAAGAATCACTGTCTTCAGATGGTGGGTGAAAGTTCATGCTGGGCTGGAGAATTTTGGATACCTGTGTGCTGTATGGTATTTATTCAGAGCAAGACACAGACTCTCCGGGGCTCCTACTGGAAAAGGCTTTCAGCTGACTGGGACAGAATGGGTCACAAATAGACAGTGATGTGTGCACATGAAGGGGTTAGTGGGTTGGCGCAGACAGACTGTGAGAGGCATATCCAAAACATCAGAGTCACCTGAGGATGTTTCCACCTGTCCTGGACTCTTCAGGGCCTGGAGAGCCAGAAAAGAATTCCAGGGTCACAAGTCTATGTGTATTTTTGCAAAAGTTCTCTAGACAATTTCCATCTACTTCCGCCTCCACCCTATTAAGCTCCAAGGCTGTGGCATGGAACCAGTTTGCCCTGGGGCATGGGAGGGACAAGTGGTCCTTGGGCCTCCTGTGTCAGAATCACTCAGTATAAACGCAGATTCCCTGGCCCCCATACCTCCTGAACCACACATTAGGGATGGAGTCCAGGAGTCCCTGTTTATCCAAGTTTCCAGGTGATCTGATAGGCGAGTGAAGTTCACATGGTCTTTGTTAAGTGGCCAGAGTAGGAAAGGATTCTGGAATGAGGCCAGTGCTAGCCAAGGAGACCCTGGGCTGGGGGAAGGGGAAACAACAGCCAGACATTCGCCTCTGAGAAGTCTCCCAACAGGCAGTGGCAAGGGCTGAAGCCCTGCAAGCTGAAGAACAGACACCAGGCAAGACTTAGCCTTGGAAAGGATCTGGTCACCCCTGGTGCTCAGCCCAGTCCGCCCTGGGCTAAAGGATTCCTGCTAGTGTTTAGTTAGATGCCTTCTCTTATTTCCTATAGCAGAAATTCACCTAGCTTTGGAGCCCGTGTTTGGTTTTTTGGGAAGGAGGCTGGAAAAGGAGCAAAGAAAGGAAACCCAGCATCCTAGGATGTAGGTGTGAGTCTCCCAGATCTTTCTTGGTTATTTTCAACTGTGGTCAGACATCTTCCCTCATTTTCTCTTCATTAAGACAGAATCATTATAGGTCCTCCAACGTGAAGAGAGAAAAAGGAAGAGAAATTTCATGTGTTCCTAACCCTATGCCCAATATGGCACCTGCAGATACCAGTCAAGGTGCTGGGTGCTCACAGGAAACCCACACATGTAGTTAGCATCATTACCCCATTTTACAGATGCACAACTGAACTTGAGGCACTTGTAGAAATAAAAGACCTCCCTGGACTTCACCTGATGAAGCTAGCTGTACACTCTGGAAATGCAGACAAAGCTTTACTAGTTCTCAGTGGTGAGGTTTGACCTTCATCCTCTTCCTTCTGCAATACATACTATGTATTGGACACTCTTCTAGGCACTAAGCATAGAGCTGTGAACCAACCAAACAAAAAGTTCTGGCCTCCTGCTTATACTCTCGTGGGGCATAGACCATCTTTTTCTGTGTGACCTTTCCAACCAAATGCCATTGGGTAGGAGTAATAAAGCAGTTAAGAGATGAAGAGATAGATAATCCCAGGGACTTTTAACAGCCCAAGGAACCATAGGAGTAGAACTAGTTCTCTGAGATGCATAGAGAAGATGATGACTTAAAGGTGGTAGACAATCCCAATCAGCATAGAGAGAGAATGTTCTAAATGTAGAGTCAACAGATGTTACCCCATTAAGATCACCCTTTGAAAGATAGTCAAGCCTCAGTAATTGCCTTCCCAGGATAGACTTTTCTATAAGAACATGACTCACAAAGAAAGAAGGTCCCAGCAGTTTGCCGGTGTTTCTAGCAACAACTCAGGAAGAGATAAATCCCAGGCATTGAAGGCTGAGGGCCCTCAAACCCAGTGTGCTCCTAGCAAAATTTTCACATTGTCACATTGCTCACAATTATAATGTCATCCAAACTCTGATTTCCATTGTCTCTGCACTGTTTCCATCAATGGTCTTATTGACAGAAACAGAGACATGTTACCCTCCTTTAACTTGAAAGAACTATGCCACTGTATGGGGTCACCTTGTAGAAAGATAGGGTGGACCCTCCATACCTCCCATTCCCTAACAAATGCCTCTTCTTTTTATTTTTTAAAGATTTTATTTATTTTTATTTATTTGACAGAGAGAAACACAGCGAGAGAGGGAACACAAGCAAGGGGAGTGAGAGAGGGAGAAGCAGGCTTACTGCTGAGCAGGCAGCCCAATGCGGGGCTCGATCCCGGGTCTCCGGAATCATGACCTGAGCCGAAAGCAGTCGCTTAACCAACTGAGCCACCCAGGCACCCCACAAATTCCTCTTCTTTGATACCTGGAATTGCATCCAGTGACTTGCTCTTCTAGAAGGAACATCACTTTCTCTGTCTTGGGTCCACTTTCAAACTACAGTTGGCCCTGGAAGCTCAATGTAGTTAGTCATAATCTTTAGAATGAGTGTGTTCATGAAAACACTTTCTTTCCTCACTATGAGGAAAGGTTGACATTAGTTTGCTACCAGTAGCCCAGGAAGAAGGGCCACCAGAATGAGGCAGAGTGGAGCACAGAAAGGACCAGATAGAAGTCCTAGAGATCTGGATTCAGATCTTGACCATGTGGTTTGAAGCCAGTTGTAGGACACCTTCATCTCTCATATGCTCACCTGGGAATTTGAGAGAATGGTATCTATTTTACAGTTATTATTAGGACTTAGTTAGATAATATGAAAAAAAGCACCCTACAGAAATTTAGTTTCCCCACCCAAGGCCACCAAAAATGTGGAGGCTTCATAATTAAAGCTGGATCCCAAATATGAAGGAATGAGAGGGAATTGTCCTGTTGCAGATTCTCCATTGGACTTTCTGTCTAAAGTTTGAACTTCAAAGAATTTTATTTGTGGCTTAGGAAAAATAGTGTGAACTACTGATTGGCTCGCCACCCCACTTGAGTGGTGTGAAACTGCAGACAGAGAGAAGAAATGGGCCCAGTGGTAATGGAAAGGACAACAGCAGTCTACAAAGTGATGTTTTCCCAATGTAGACTTAGCATCAGTCTGGAATGGGGGAAAATAGGGGAAAATGGGCAGTCAGATCTTTATCTGGCTTAATTGTTTTAGCTGAAGAATTATAAATTATCATATCGAAGACATCTAACAAAAGCATCTTGGATGTATATTATGTGTCAAGCACCATACAAAGCAAGCAATAGTCTAATGAGGAGGAAAATGTATAAATAAACACATGCCATTTAGTGTGTGGAAGATTTCAGGGTCACACAGAGTGAACAGATCAGTAGTAACTTGATCCACTAAGTCTGACCTCCTAGAGGTACTTGACCTACCACATGGACACCAGTAACTAATCAGCCAATGTTTTATTTATTTTCAAGCATTAATTAGCCCATGTTTATAATTTATTAGTAAGTACTCCTTACCATGTTCATGATGGAGAACACTAAGGAGGTGTAACCTGTCCCAGCAATAATGAGTAAGAAGCCCATTGACAAAATGGCGTGCCTAAGGAATATTTGAGAACACTCATTCATCACTCACCTTTCCATTCCAACTGCAGGCAGATGAAACTTTATCCTTTCACAAAATATGTAGAAATCGGTTTTTTGTTATATCCAGGATGCCAAAAGTAATGAAACATCAGCTAATTTTGACTTTGTTTCCATTTGATCAGCCATGGATTGTTTCAAAACTTCACCAAGTCATTCCTGGATTTATCCCACGGTGATCCTGTGCTTATTTGGATTTTTCTCCATGATGAGACCCTCAGAACCCTTTCTTATCCCGTATTTATCTGGACCAGATAAAAACCTGACCAGCTCAGAGGTAAGTTAATACACATACAGAAATATCTTAACATGGTTTAATTTTATAGGATTTGAACAGGATGTCAGTTTAGGGCTTCATTCAACTTGAGACATTAACACGTTGACCTCCTGATCCCATTTTCTTATTTGTCCTTTAATACAATGATTCAAACTACTTTTCCTTCCTCAAACTTACAAAAACAGGAAACCATAGCACATTATATGTCTAATAAATATTTTAGCTTTTATGGAGTTCTACCATTAGTCTTAACCCGTGGTAACTTTCAGAGAGGGCTCAACTGATTCTATTATACTAATCCTAGAGTAAAATCTCAGCCAGGCACAGGATACAGTCCTCATAAACTTTTGGGCTGCTGTGGTATAAGCAGGATCTGATAAAGAATCATATCATTTCATGAGGACAGTTACTCAATTGTGAGAAAATACCAACCAGCCGGTGAGACATTAACAGCTTTAGGTCTCAGTTTTATCTTCCCCTGAAGGCCAAATTCTCTTACTTAAAAGATTCGCCTCCTTTTGTATCATCCAACTGGAGAATTACTCCACGCTGATTTTATCTCAATCTCCAGCCATAGCCACGAAAGTCCTGCAGAGTGTGTGGCTTCACCTGGAAGGTTCCTCAGTACTCATTAATTTGGTGATGAGGTGCTACAGACAGAAAAGCAAGCTTGTTGTGCAGGGATGTAAAATCACTTTGCAACAACTCTGTTTTCCAGTTTTTTCCATGGAAGCTTATCGTGATTAAGACAAAGCAAAGAACTAACAAATACAGATCCCAAATCAGCCAGTGAACCCACTGAGGTCTGCTTCTGCAGCCACTATGGACCAGTTAACGTGCCCATGCTCTGAGGTACCACTCAGTCCTACTAGCATTTCCAGTCACTGAGCTTTCCCTCATCATTGAGGCCCACAGTTGTTGCTGTAGAGAGCAGAGGCACAGAACAAAGGCTGATGTGGTAGAGCTGTCCCCACACCCATATCCTGCCCCAAAGATCAGCCCCTATAGTCCTTCCTTTCTAGGACTGATCACTGAGGTCTGCGGCATTTCTGATGATAGCCATGAGATAACCCACATCAAGTTGAGGCCAGAATTGAGTAAGCAGAGATTAACCATAGAATTGGTAGGGGAAAGGTTTTAAGAGCCCAGGAAACTTGGCCAGTACGAAAATCCAATGCCTTACTTATTCCCACTTTGTAATTCTGCAAGATTATTTATTCTTTACTGTCTTCACGTGTGTTCACTAGACTGTGGACATTTATGACATGGTGATGGATCAAATAAAAATATTGTCACTTCTTCTAACATCATAGTCATTTTGTCTAATGTTAAAATCTTTGAACAAGAAGGGAATGGTATTTTTGAAGAGGCTAAAGAACTCTGAAGTATGTGTTGAACAACTTTTAACTAATTCAACCCAAATGCGTACACATTGAACCTTAAGAGGTGCAGATTGCACATTAAGCAGATATATTCTTATGTTGGGAGTCATATAAATTGGTTTTGAAGAAGGGGGATGAGCTCTCTTTTCCTTGAAAATTAGTTTTCTCTTGTGCTTTTCCATAAAATGAAGAACATCCCATCCAACTGGATAAAGAATTCGCTATTGGGCAAGCCACCTGTCCCTTAGTAATGTCCTACCTAAAAATGTATTCTTTGCACCTCCGCATGCCTCGTGGTCACGTGATCCACTTTTCAACCTCACAGATCACGAATGAGATCTTTCCAATTTGGACATACTCTTACCTGGTGCTGCTGTTCCCCGTGTTCGTCCTCACTGATTACGTCCGCTACAAGCCGGTCATCGTCCTGCAAGGAATCAGCTTCATCGTCACCTGGCTGCTGCTCTTGTTTGGTCAGGGCGTGAAGGCCATGCAGGTGGTGGAGTTCTTCTATGGCATGGTCACCGCCACCGAGGTGGCCTACTATGCCTACATTTACAGCGTGGTCAGCCCCGAGCGCTACCAGAAAGTGAGCGGCTACTGCAGGGGCATCACGCTGGTGGCCTACACGGCGGCCTCGGTGCTCGCCCAGCTCCTGGTGTCCCTGGCCAGCCTCTCGTACTTTTACCTCAACGTCATATCCTTGGTCTCTGTCTCTGTGGCCTTCCTTTTGTCACTTTTCCTGCCGATGCCTAAGAAGAGCATGTTTTTCCATGCAAAATCTGGCAAAGAAGTACAGAAGCAACTGAATAAAAATCAGGCATTAGATGCATCTTGCAAAGTTAACACGCCAGGTGGCGAAGAGAAACCCACTTCAGAAATGCCCACCATTTCAGGGAACCTGGATGGTGGACCTTTAAGCAGCCCGATGTCTCAAAATGTAGTGTTGAGTGTATTTGTGCAGTGGTTCCAAGATCTGAAGGAGTGCTACTCCTCCAAGCGACTATTTTACTGGTCCCTGTGGTGGGCCTTCTCCACAGCAGGTTTTAACCAGGTTTTGAACTACGTTCAAGTCCTATGGGATTACAAGGCACCGTCCCAGAGTTCTTTTGTCTATAATGGAGCAGTAGAAGCTATTGCAACCTTTGGAGGTAAGCAGACATTGATTTATCTTCCTTTAATGGGCTACCCCCATTAAGTTTTGTCTTGAGTTGCTAAACTCCATGGTGGTAAACTAGTTCTGTTCAGAGGGCATATTAATATTTTTCTTAAGTGTAAGTCATTTGAAAAAAAGAAAAAGAGGACCGTGACACGTCTATTCATGTGATAAAGTTATAACAAGTAACTCAAGAGCTCAGGATTAAACACCAAATGATTAAATTCTGGCCCAAGTCCTAAGATTCCAATTCACCATCAGGAAAGGGGTTAATAATGCCCCTTATTCTCCCAAGGTGTTTTTATATCTAAAGGAAAATACTCACCTTGTATTTAAGTAAGAAGTTTTTATTATTTTAGTAAAATAGGTTGAATTATCAAGCCTTCCAGATTACAATGGGAAGAGTGTTGTTAATAAAGGATTTGATTTAGCTAGTGCCCACCATTAGCAATTCTAGGTTCCACGCCAATAATTTCCAAAAGTAGCTCTCTTACGAGATTTAAGTGAGAAGTGGAATAAATATCAGAGTCAGGATTCTAATATCAGAAGCAAATCTGCCTTTGAAGTTTACTCTACAATAAATATTTATATCCTGGTAAGTGGAAACTTAAATTCAACCAAGACTTTAAAGATATTTTCTAGGAAGTAGAAGATTTCCACACCCTGATTTACCAAAAATTTCAGAAAACTCATGTGGCGTCTGTTCTCTTATTGTCTCTCTTTTGCGAGGCTTCACCTTAATTTCTGCACACCAGGACTGTGCTGGAATTGATTCACTGAAATTCTTTCTCCTGTGTTCCAAATTCTTGTGCGTATGTGTGTAGGGGGGTGGACTTTATTTCCTTTGTAGTACTGTTTTTTTCCTGGATCACACATGGAAAAGTTAATCAGACTTCAGTGATTTAAAACAAATACATTTCATTTTATTAAATATTAACCCTAATGACTGCCAATTATTCAATCTCTTAAACTCCATAAGTAAGTGTAGAGTTCCCTAAAAACCTCAAGTAAATGAGGCCACATCTCAAAGACATTCAGAGGGAGGCCAGAAAGTTAATATTACTAATGAAAACTAAAATTTTCCACCCAGTGCAACACATCTTTAACCCACTGAAAAAAATTTACAATAAACAATGGACAAGAAAGACAAGTATGGACAGGCTGGGTATACTCAGAGCAGCCCTTTCACTCTTTGTCCCAGCCCCTTGCATGTTGTAACAAGTGACTAGGTTTATGTATCATTTCTCCCCACAATGCTGTGGTAAAGAACCTTTCCCGCCCCTCCATAGGGTGCAGCATGTGGGAGATGCCAGTTAAAAGTGTGGCAACTACCTGATTGAAAGAAGAGGAGGTAAAAAAGAGAAGCTACAAGAAAACATGGTTGAGAAAAAGATACATCCACATTTAGGTGGATCACACTATCGCTGTGAAAGCCACATGTTCATCTTGTAGATTTGCCTACGACATGGCTTTTTAAAGAGAGCATATTGACCTATCCTCCCCTCCTCACGTGCAAAGTGTTGGATCTCCCTTAATGTTTCTTTTTCAGGGGCTGTGGCTGCCTTTGCAGTGGGCTATGTGAAAGTCAACTGGGACCTTCTGGGAGAGTTGGCTCTAGCTGTCTTCTCCATCATTAGTGCAGGTTCTCTGTTTCTCATGCATTACACTACTGACATCTGGACATGCTATGCTGGCTATCTGATATTCAAGTCCAGCTATATGCTTCTTATAACCATAGCAGTGTAAGTATTACCAACCGTTTCTCTCCACTCCCAACCCCACACTACATTCTCTCTTCTGTAGCATTTCTATAGTTCCTGGCAGAACTTCAGAAGGATTTTAATCAATTACAGTATTAAATGTTGATTACATATTAAATGGGACACAGTTAAGCCATGTTTTCATTTAACTATTTGCCCTGTGAATGTTGCTTAGTCATCAAAGAAAAAAAAAAGTTCTGTGGGTTCATAAACAAAACCAGTGATATGCTCGCTGTCGGGTTGTGATTTTTATTTTGAACTTTTTGCCGTAACAGGGTGTGGTGCAATCTGATTATGAATGATTAAGTTTATTATTAATTTCCTTTAGTTGATTGTGTAATTCCAGATATGTACTTTTGTGTGAAGTAATATACACGCACCGAGTTAAAAAAAGTTGGATATTGAAAAAAGTAGATGCAATCATTACAAGAAACTATATGTCCCAGAAATCATTTTTTTAAAAATGAAAAACATTTTGTTCCATATAGTAGTTCAGAGAAAGCTGACTATAGGAAGTGTGCTTTTGTATTAACCAAAAGAGATAAGAGATATTTGGTATTAACCAAAAGAGATAAGAGATATTTGAATTTCAAATCATATGAAAGAAGTAGAGCCAGAAACTTTATTAAGTTTTGGGACTTAATGTGTGAAAAACGTTTGATAAGGAATTGACAAAACACAGAAATATAACAGACTTTGAAAAGATCATGGAACAAAAAGAAAGAGAATAAGCTTGTTGGCAGGTTTTTTATGGATATATGTCAGTGTAATGAATCAAACTTGTGTCTCTTAAGTTTCTCTTTTTATGCAAAAGGACATTGCTAAGGTGGAATTACATTGCTTCTTTTCATTTTAATAATCTTCAGAACCAAAAGTTTTTTACCTTTTTCCATGGAAGAGCTCTAAAGAACATACACTTGCCAGTCATTCATAGAATTGACAATAAAAAGAATAGCTCTCCACATGATTCCACAGATTGGATATTGCTGGCATTCTCATAAAAATTCACTGTGAAACAGTATCTAAAATCAGATAACATCGAATATTCTCAGGTTATGAGAACTTAGATTATTTAGTTTTCATTTCTGGAAGCATTAAATTGCACGGGAGGAATTGTGCCATATTTCCTCGACTGGTATTTTAATTCAGTCTTCAACTGTATTTTTAAAATTAATTCCCTTTCTTTGTTCTCCCTGTTCGTCTCAACTGGAGGAGATTTAGACCAAGAGTATTGGTAACAAGATATCATCTATTATCTTCAGTTTCTGTCTTTTAAAGAAAAGAGTCCCTTGTATATTTTGTTAAAAAATGAAAACAACGTAATTTAACGCTTAATGATAGATTTCAGATCGCAGTTAATTTGAGTGTGGAACGCTACGCCCTGGTGTTTGGAATGAACACCTTCATGGCCCTGGTAATTCAGACCATTATGACAGTGATCGTAGTAGATCAGAAAGGACTCAACCTGCCAATCAGCATTCAGGTAAGCTGCCATATTGCTATTTCCTAGGCAGGTACTTGGGGGCATGTAGAATACCTAGGTCATCTGAAAGGTTTTTCCACCACAGCCAATAATTATGTCTTGAATCGCTTAGTTGGGCAAATTCTTAAATAAGCAATTCCTTAATTATCATATGGTAACACAGGTTTTCAGCAATAAACACAGTCAATCAGCTTTTGCCTGTGGCTCCTAACACCTCATCAGGTGCTGCTGCAGCCATTGTGTTCCCTGTATGTCTGCTCTTCCTCCCATCATCCCCTTCCAAGGGTTAGGAGATTTGACTAGAAGTGGTACATGGCTGCAGAGCTCAGTTCCTTTTCCCTGATCTACTGAGGTACTTGAAATTAGCCCAGTTTCACATTTTACACTTAGATCTGGGAAAGGTGGGGAAAAGCATGGAAGAAGTAGCCTCATTACCTAAAATTCACTCATAGCATTGCACTATCCTGAAGACATAGACAAGATTAGTGGGATTTAGTGTTTTTTTCATGATTGGTGGTGTTAGTTGGGGTTTGACCCAAGGTTACTTGGGTTACTCCAGAGCCCACATTCTTAGTTACTGCATTTCTTACACTTTTATAGCTAATTCTTCTAAGATAGAAGAAAGTACTGTGCGAATCTAAATTACCCATGTTAAAGTTCTGGGTTTTAGTTATCCCACAATCCAAGCAAATCAGCACCATGACTATATTATCAATGACATGGACAGCCGTGTTTTATGTATGTCTCATTAATTCTCTTTGTTTTTCTCTAGTTTTTAGTTTATGGGAGTTACTTTGCAGTGATAGCTGCCATTTTTCTAACAAGAAGCACATACATCATCTACTCAACCAAATGCCAAAATCAAGCACAGAGCTCTCCTGCAAGTCAGAATCCGGATGAGTCCCACCCAGAGGGGCTAAGGAGTGTCATCCCAGGAACAAAGCTCTGACCTTCTGGCAGCCACTGCATCCACTGAGCAAGGACCTTCTTGGTCACAAAGTCACCAAGTGCCATAGATTGACATACTCCCTAAGTCTGTATTTCAATGAACCTTTTCAACACCACAACAAAATCTCAGTTTTAGACCAGATACTATGTGCCCAGCTGGATGCAGTTGACAAGGCCCATCATCTCAACCAAATAGCCTGTGTTGGGGATGCCAACAAGTAGTAAGGATTGGGATATTCTGGCTTGGGTTACTCACTAGGATATATAAATGGCATGGAAACAAACCATGAGAAAACTCCAGTTACCCTCCAGTTGATGTTCCCTGTTCATATCAGAAATACTAACTAGACTGACCCATTTGCTTGGTTTAGATTTGCTTTATCTTACCAAAACAGGCAAGAGATGGGACATTTTTTCATTACATAGCTATTTGCCTCCTTCTTCCATGAAGTATATTTATATGTGACTTGCAGTTCTCTGCAAGAATTTCAAGGTCTGGTCCCATTTCTAAGGACCTCTCTTCAATCTTGATAGCACGGCATTATTTACTAGCTATTATTTGATTATATCATTATTTAATTTTGTCATTACTTTTTACTTTGTGTTTTCCCGAGCTTTATTGTTGAAACTTGACCTCAGGAATAACCCCAGACATTCCTAGGTGCCCACAGAATGGCATACAAGTCAGTCACTGGTGGCCCTAGGGGAGGCAATGTGCTTTCTCCCTGCCATGACCCCAGACAGGTGTTTCAATGCTCTGTCAGTGTGATCTCTGTCTAAAACAGAAAAACATAAGTAGAAATTTCCAGGAATTTCGAAAAGTATTTGTAAGTAAGAAAACACTGATGGGGTGGAGGAAACACCTACTTTTTAAATGGCAGAGATTGTACTACATAAAATAATGTATGCAAAAATATTAAAAGAGCCTTTCTAAAGTTTTGATGAATTGTGCTGAGAATCATCTGTGCTTAGGTCCTTTGAAACTTCGATAGAGGACACATGGGAGCAGTCTGCATGGAAATAGAGAATACTGATTCAAGATTTATGTTTCAAATATACTTTTCTCCAAATTCTAAAATTCGATTACTGAACTGAAAATAAAATTTAGCCCCAATGGCAACACTTACTTAGTAGGGAAAACTAATGACATTCCTACTTCTATCAAAACCAAGGAAAGGATGATCAGTATAATTCTCCTTTGTACTAGAGGTATAAGCCAACGCAATTACACAAGCAAAAAAAAAAAAAAGAGAGAGAAAACCTGTAAAAGAGAAAGCAATGCAAAACTCTCACTATTCCAGACACAAGTATACACTCAGGAGACTCAACTAACAACTAAGACTGCAGTTCAGAAAGTAAGTATATAGAAACTAATGGCCTTCATGATAAAATGACCATTTAGAATCTACATGGGAGTAAAAGACCCAATTTATGGTATGACAAAAATAATACAAAATAATTACATGCAATCTATTTAATAAATGTGTAAGGCATATATTAATATGCCTACAAATACTTGTAGATTATAGATACTTATAGATTATAAGATAACACCTTTACACATGGAAAAACTTATCTTGTTCTTGGTTAGTAAGAAAAAATTTCTAAAGATATGCTTTCTTTTTTTTATTAGTATATAATGTGTTATTTGTTTCAGAGGTTCAGGTCTGTGGTTCATCGGTCTTAGGTAATGCCCTGTGCTCATTACATGTCTATCACCCAATTACCCAATCCCCCCACCCCTCTGCCCTCCAGCAACCCTCAGTTTGTTTCTTACGATTAAGAGTCTCTTATGGTTTGTCTTCCTCTCTGGTTTTGTCATTTTATTTTTCCCTCTCTTCCCCTATGATCATGCTTTCTAAATGAATTTGTAAGTTAAATCCTATCCCAGAGGGGAAAATACAGCATTTTTCCCCAGAACTAGTAAGGGTGCTTCTAAATTTTTTTGGAAAGTTAACAAAGAAGAACTAAGAAAATGTTTTTGTCAAGTGGGAAAATGAAATTAAATTATTTGCAGAGAATAAAATTCTATTTAAACTCTCAACTGCAATAACATAGCAACATGAAGAGAGGGTCCACTGGAAAAGAGTAAAAAGTTCTGAATCAATCCTTAGTTCCTAATGGGTTAGGATAGCCTCTCATACAAAAATAAGAAGAAGGTGAAATATTTAGTAAATTGGAATAATTTTTTTCAAAGGAAAACAATGATAGAATAACTCCATCCATATGTAATGTATATACTAAGGCACAGATATATTTTTTTAAAAAAGGAACCACAAAAATACTAGGGAAAAATGTAAACATTATTTTATACCCTCAAATCTTGCTGAAGTAGTATAAAACCTTGATGTCATTTAATAAAACGTAAACAACATACGGAAGAAAAGTCACTGCAAACAAACCCAAAAGACATGATAATCTGGAGTAAATGTTGCAACCCTTCAAATCTGCTTTCCCTAATTTATAAAGAACCAATACGAATTGATAAAATCAGTTTACTTGATAGAAAAATGGGCAAAACATGTGAACAAGGAATTCAGACAAGGCAAAATGCAAATGGCCCAGACATGTAGATGATGTTTAAATTAACTCATGAAGGAAATGTTTATTAAGGTACAGTGAGATGACCATTTTTCACCTGGCAGACTAGAAAATAATTCGAAAGTATAACAATACACTTGGTTCTCTGGAGATGGTTCAACAGGCAATCTCAAAGATGGGTGGTGGGAATATAAATTTGCTTCATTGCTGTGAAGGAAAACTGCACTCTCACAATGACAAACTCCACCTGTAGATTTCTCTAGTAGAAATACACAAACTGCCTATCTGGGAAATGACTCGCACAGATGTTTTTCATTACAGTAGTGTTTCTGAGAACAAAGGATTGGAAGCTATTTAAATGTCATTATACGGGGACAGGGAAAATGTGTTTTGGTACACCAATAGATTCACTTATAATATTAACTGGATAAAAAAATATAAGGAAGATTCTTACATACTGATAAAGTGCTCTAAAATAAATTATGAAGTGGAGAGAAGTCAAGTGCCAAAATAATGAATGCAGTAGCTCATTATTTGTGCAAAAGTAAGATGAAAAATATCTGTATCAGCTTATATATGCACATACAACTTATCTGGAAGGACGAACAAAACTAGTAACAGTCACCTGCTATGAAGTAATGAGGAATGGAGGAGGAGGGGAAGAAGGCATCTTTCCATGGCCTTTGAGGCTTGCACCACATAAATTACCTATAACCAAAACTGAAATGTTAACTTTTTAAAAAATGTTTAGCCTCTTGGGATACAAATTAGCATCCAAAAATAAGCCGGAGATTTTTATTTATTTTCACTTTTTAATGAGTATTTATTATTAGTTAAGCCATGATTCAGAACCCCAGGGTGGGATCACCACACACCCAGGTCCCCCTTCACCTCCTTGGGAGAAGAACGGCGGACAGAGGAGAGGTGGGCAGAGCCGGTTCAGACATTCCCAGAGAATGTGCTTTCTGCCGGGCGGTTGTCCCCAGCTTGCACCCAGGATGTGGGGCAGAGGGACTTGTACACGCACTGGTACCATTCACACTTGGAGACATCACCCCCTTTAGCAGTCATTGCCTTCTCCCAGCATTGAAGTCCAGCTAGTTCTGCCAGCAGTTCCTGGTCTGGCTCTGGTTGGGGAGGTGGCTGTCCAAAGGGCATTCTGGTAGTTCTTGATTTTGGTCTTGATGTCTTCTGCCATGGTGCTGATCTAAACACAGCACAGCAGCACCTCGTATCTCGGTGTGACCCTCAGCAGAGACCGATTTTTACTTTTTACAGGTAACCGTTCTGATTTTTTTCATTTTTTGTAACATGCATGAATATTGCATGATGTAATATGCTTGGATATAGCTAAGACTGTAATCATTACATCATTACATGATGCAATATGCATGAATATTACATGTAATATGCATGAATATAGATAAGACCATAATCAAAAGGAACAAACGCAGAAGACGAAAGAGTATTTTGAAAAGAAATGTTTTCATTTGGGCATCTCCTTAAAGAGAAAGGCTTTTTAATATTAAAACAGATTTACTTTGTAAGGTATGGGGTCTTGACTGGTCGGAACACCTTATGGAGAGATACATCAGATGGTTGTTTTGTACATGGAGTGCCTGTGGAAACAACAGAAACAGACTTCATAAACAAATAGCAGAAGTGAGGGATTAGAAATGGCAAGAGAGCAAACATTTCTGAGAAGAAAAATGTTATGGTTCTAGCTTGTTTGCCCTTGCCCCTGTCTATGCTTTGCCCTTGATTTAAGGGAAATATTTAGGTCTGGTTTAAGGACATTGTCAGGTGAAGAGGCACTTGCGATGCCTTTAACAGATAAGTAGGGTCACTGGGTCTTTCAGGAAGAGGCACACACTGTAGCAGGTGTTGAAACGTCTGAGGGAAGTGCCTGCCAATGTCATGGAAAAACGGCAGGTGTCTGGGAGCCGTGGCCTGTGGCCTGGCCGTGACACAGCTGTGAGCTTGCGTGGCCGCAGCACAGACTTAACCAACCCCTTGGCTAAGGCTATAGGTGCATCCACTTGCCATAGCAGAAGACGGCAGAATCGCTTTGGGTTGCTTTCTGCATTTTTCCACATTTTTTACTTACTGAATTTCTTTTAGTCTTTTGACCCCCTTCTTCTGTTTCTCCCCACACACCCAACCCCCAACAAATGGCTTCCTCCTTATTACTTATTCCAACATCCAGAAAAGAAGAAGACTCTTTCTCCTTTATATCCTCACTGGAAACATTCAGAGTTTTTACCATGTGGAAGGAGGATAGTCCCTCTACTGGACAGCATTCACTTGCGTGCCTGTCCATAAGAATTATTTCATGTTGCTTTTAGATATCTGCAATGTCCAGATCTGGAAGATAGCTCCCCCTGGAAAAGCTAGAGTGAAAGCTAGAGTAAAATGAAAAGCTAGAATCAGGTAACTGGAGCAAATGTGCTTTAGAGTCTAGACAGCATCTTGTTCTTTCCTGATGCACAGATTCTTTCCTACATATCAATACACCTCCTATTCAGTTGGAAAGTAAAAAAGCAAGATGAAAGCAACAACATTCTGACCTGATCATTGGATGTTTCTTTCCTTTTGCAGGCGCAGAAAAACATCACCTGTGGGAGGTTGGGAGTGGGGTAGGGGGGTTCAAGGGGTGTCTACACTGGGTGGGAGGCTGCCTTCTCTAAATCTATGGTTGTGGGACTTCGAGCCAATGAGCACAAAATTCTAAAGAAATTCTGAATTAAGTTCCTTTGATCATAGCAGTCTGGGGAAGATTTTGGCTTGCATTTTCCCCCTAGCCACCCATATTGGCCAAAAGATCTAGATCCAAACATCAAGTCTCTGTTTGACTTTACAGGGGAAGCTGGCTTCAGCGGACTGTATCCCTCCGTGTCTGGACTATGCCCTGATGGCGGGGAGGGATTTGGCTCAGAGGACTGGGAGCTGGGCAATTCCCAATACTGGCAGTGGGAGAGGCAGAGAGCAGAAGTCGTCCAAAGAGGATTAAAAACAAGCAGAACTGAGAAAAGATAGCTCGTTAAATTTGCACCTTTTGTCTCCCAGACAATGGAAGGAGGAATGAGACGGACTTATGCGGTTTTTGATGGAGCTTCAGGGGAATTCTGGCTCACTCCTGTGTGCTGTATGACTCAGCGGAAGTTACTTCATGTTTTTTTTGCACCTCACTGTTCTCATCTATAAAATGGGGACAAGAGCAGTCTTACTTTAAAGGACTTTTGTGAAGATTAAATGAGCTAAGAGGAGGATATCAAGTACCCAAGATCCCCCAGCACACAATTAAGGCTCGGTAAGTCATGGCTGATATTACTAGTAATAATTGTTTTTTCTAAAATGTGAGCTCTCCAAGCATACATATTTTCTTGAGCTGCCTGAGTACATTAGTAGCGTTTTTCTAATACAGTTGTAATTCAAATATCTCATGGTACTGCCTAATTATAGTGCAGAGAAGACGTTTTGAGTTTTGGAAACAACAGCCATTGCACTAATGGGAAAAGGAGAAAAGACTGTATGAGGCTGAAAACCTTGAACTTTCCTGGTAGAGATTCTAAGTAGGAACATTATTAATAATTAATTCAGTGCTTGGTATGAACCAGACATTGTTCTAGTTCCTATAGTTAGCTTATTTTTAATCAGAAACCTTCAAAAAAACATGCTTTTCCATTTTCTATTTGCAGAAGAGAAACAGAAATTAAACAACTCTCCTTACTTCCTCTAGCATCAGCTTCTGCGCCAGCTGATCCTGGACCAGATTAGAACAACATATGCTGACTTTATCTAAATTTACCACCATTTTCCTGCTTGAACACTAAAGAGTAAATTAAAATGTTATTTGATTTGAAGGTATGTACAATTTAGCTAAATGCTTACCTTTCCATTGTCAGATATCCAGTTTTGGTAGACTGTATCCCTAATATCAGTCTGTAACTTTCTAGTCAGAGTTTATTCCGGGGACACTGTAGGAATTGGTGGGTTATAAAGAAGGGTGTAAAAACATAGTTGCCAAAATAATGTCAACCTTTTGTGCAACTGGAAGTAAGTCATTTTTACGAATCTTTTTTCACCAGTTTAGCTCTTCCAGACCTTCAGAATTAAAAAAAAAAAAAATTATAAAAAGAGCCTGGAATGGGGCGCAAACAATATTGGAGAACTTAGCAGTGTCCTGTTACAAGAGGCATCACATGAGAGTTTCTCCTCCACAGGCAGGGTGAATCAGGAAGCTAAAGGATTTTTTTTTTTGAAGATTTTATTCATTCATTTGAGAGACAGACAGAGCATAAGCAGGGAGAGGGTCAAGCAACTCCTTACTGAGCAGGGAGCCCAACCTCGGACTTGATCCCAGGACCCCGGGATCATGACCTGAGCCAAAGACATGCTTAACCAACTGAGCCACCCAGGTGCCCCTATAGGAAACAAACTGAGGGTTGCTGGAACAGAGGTGGGTGGGGGGCGTGGGGTAATTGGGTGATTGGCTTTAAGGAGGTCCCATGATGTTCTGTGCAACTGATGAATTATTGGACATTACATCTGAACCTAATGATGTTGGTTAATTGAATTTAAATTTCAAAAAAAAAAAAAAAAGCAATCTAAGGGATGAATCATGGGGGTTTGGGGGAGGCTACAGTACCCACAGCAAATTCACAGAGTATTTGGGGATGAGCCTTCCACTAAATACAAAATGAGAACCTTGTCCTTTTTTTTTTTTTTTTTTTTTTTTTTTTTTTTTTTTTTTTTTGGTTTCCTTTTCTATCTTTCAAAATGATTATAAGGACAACTGACCTAATCTAAATGCATGTGAGCTTTGAGGTTTTTAAACAAAATCCGCAGTGCTGACTGGCAGATGAATGCCAACCCGGTGAGCTACACCCATGTAGAGGAAGAAAAATGCTGGCTGGGAGCCAGCTGCCAAGTTTGGAAGTGGCTCAAAACCAGGTTGCAAGTGATAGGGCAGGGAAAATGGGGCAGGGCTTTAACAGTGGCCACAGAGGGAGACAGATGCCTGAATCTTCCCCCTGAGAGACCAAATTGCTTTAGAGATCCTAGGAAGGGAGACTTCCCCGAAGAGGGCAAATTGCCTCCAGTTTTGGAGACAGGAATTAAAGTCAAATGTCATGGAAGAGAAAGACAAGTGCATGCACTCAAAAATTCAACCCGATGAGTGTTCCAGGAAGCAAATTGGACTTTGGATGAGGCCGGCAGGGAGTGAGATTAAAATAGGATACTAGCAAAGTAATAGCAGGAATGTGTCTGACTGGTCTCTGGTCTTCTGGCCACTCACAAAATTTGGTGCTGGGAAAATCCAAAAACTTAGCTTCTCCAAGCAGTTGTTAATATGAGAACAGTGATTTGTGTTTAATACAAGTAGAAGTCAGTTCTCTGCCAATGCAACGGTGGAGGTCTCCATGATAAGGAACTCTGATCCTTCCTCCCTGCTTGTGGAGGATTGCAGCATTCCAGGGCATGCCACGGTGTGCTTCATTGTGTAATCAAGATGTTTGGCAGGTGTTACAGGGTTAACACAGCTACAGACTGGAAGTTCCGGCTACAGACTGGAACTTCGAGATTGTAGCTGATGGTGGCGGGCTTTGTGTCCCAGTAGAGCAGAGGACGGCCCACTGAACTCACCTTGTGAATTCTTTTTTTTTTTTGCTGACTAATGCTCTTCTTTTGTGTAAAGACTCCACTCCTCTTGCTTTTAAGACCACAAAGGTAAGGGTCAAGATGGCGGAAGGCCAGGTGACCGCATTTCAGGGAGTTCCCTGAAGAGAGCTGAATTCCAACAAAAAAACCACTACAAGACCACCGTGAACACCCATGAAACCAGCCTGAAATGTGATATTTCCCACTTCTGGACCGCCACGAGAGACAAAGAACATCGGCAAAAAGGTAGAAACAAATTGGAGGGTC